>OZ030394.1:31570622-31836397 GCA_964023965.1 Melinopterus prodromus | reverse complement strand
CTCCGTGCCGTAAATCTTCTTAGAGCAGCCAGAAATGCTTTAGTTCTTAATTCCGTAACACACTCTAAATGGACAGCCCTAGTTACAAGACAAAAACTGCTGTGTATGATTTACTAGTTATCGGCCTGCCTCTTCTCTTACTCTCTTTTATATTAATTGGACCGGCAACGTCAACTCCAGTGTGTAAATATTGTCAGTCTGTTGGTTCTATTCTAAAGTATGGCAGATTTCCAATTAATTGTTCTAAAGATTGCGGACGAATTCGATAGCATTTTAAGCATGACTTAATAATTCTTTTAGTAAAACTCTGTCCTCCAATTGGCCAAAACTTTGTTCGTACGCATGCTACTATTAGATCCACTCCGGCATGATGTAATTGGATATGGTAGGTACTCTGTAAGAATCAACCAATTTATTTTATTCTTTGGTAAAATAGTAGGGTGCTTATGATCTTCCGGAATTGTAGCTTTTACAATTCTCCCTCCCACGCGAAGGAAACCTTCTTAATCTAAAATTGGATTTAAACTAAATAATTTACTTTTCTTGTTTAATGTTTCCGATCCTGTAAATCTATAATTTCGTTTGAACATATATTTGCCTCTGACCCAATTGAATAATAATTTTAGATGCATTCTGAATTTCTTCTATAGTAAGTGCTGCAACTTGTCGATTAAAATTATTTTCACAATTGTTATAACATCTAAAAATATAAGCAATAACCCTTTTCAGTTTTAAACATTTCGAATATATATATCCCGGAGGTGACAACTTAACACGTATACATATATATATATATATATATATATATATATATATATATATATATATATATATATATATATATATATATATATATGTATACGTGTTAAGTTGTCACCTCCGGGATATAGAGAAGGCTACCTAGGCTCCGGGTGTTCCAGATAATATATTATTGATCTGATTGCATATTTTTAATGAGGGGAACTTTCGCTACGCGAGCATCAAAAGAGGGGAAACGATTTTTGATTTTTTAGTATGTCATATATAAGGTACACAAAGGGTACGAAGTGACCTCCGCAATTTATATATGAACGGAAACTGATGTGTCGCTGATAACTCCAGCGGTGTTGCCAAACCTACGGAGGTCACAATAGGCCAGTATTATATATTATTATATATATATGTATATGATAGGCCGTAAACTCGGTTCTCACAAAATAAACAGTCACTTTTAGTAGTAGTATTAAAAGTCATTTATTAAGAACTAATATGAATAATATATATTACCGAGGATGATTAAGCATTACACGGCAATATTCATGGGACTTGGTTATAGTTCCTAACAAAACATGATTGGTTTTATGAGGGCTTTTCTAAGGGTAATAACATGTTTTTAACTCGGATAACTAAGTTCTAAGTGTAATATGCTTACCGTGCAAAAACTAATTAGGTACCCTACTTATATGCTTTGTCGCGATGTAAGTCAAACTACCCAACTAGTTATTATTTTATTTTTTGATGATTTTTTTATTTATATATTTTACGTCGGCCTTTGCAACGTAGTACATTGGGGTATTTGACCCAAAAAGCTGGCCATAAATCAAATTTCTAAATTGTTAAACTCCAAAAAATAAACCAGTTTCTGGGATAGGTGAAGGACCGGTGTATTAAAAGGCGGCAATATTTTTTCACCTGGGCCCTCCGCCACGTGTTGTTGTCAGCCAAGTTAGATTTTAGTATGGCTGAACATAGATGCACATAAGTTGACGGTCTTGAAAACGGTTGCAATTTTGTGTTTTAAGGAAAAATGTGACCTTTTTGTTATACATTCTTTGGAACCAAGTATGAACTTTCATTCGACATTATTTTTATTAAAATTTACGCACAATTTTGTTTATAGCTGGACCGAGAACATTCGCTGTTGTAAAAAAAACAGTTTTATGCAGAACTTGAGTGTTTTAGTTTAGTGCTTAGCTTAATTAAGCTTTTGAAAGTGGTTCAAATAATAGTATACATATTTGACATTAAAACTACTGGACAATCTGCTGCGGATAGGTGCGGATGCGGTTTTTGTGATTTTATTTCTAATACGTTGTAAAGGAAAATGCAAAAATTGATGTACCGGCTTATATGTAACTTCATGCAATTGCTTTATACCGTGATAGTAGAGGTAATTTAGAACATATTTAACCATATTTAGTTATATACAAATGGTTACGGTTATCGAGATATTGACAATTCTATGTTCAATGCATCTTGTATGTTGTAAATGCCGTTCTGTACGTATATTTTTCCGTAATGGATCACGTATAGCAAACAACCCCGATAATCTAGACTCTTAAAAATCATCCGAAAAAAACCTTAAACTTTGTACTTGTATATGAATTTCTTGGAAATTTGTTGCTTGAAGCCAATCGGATTCATTTTCAAGGCAAGAAAATACATCGAAAGTACCTACTCGCATACACAGTTCACTGGTTTAAAATGGATTCTTGTTGAGGAGAGACAATAGTAAGTTTGTGAATAGAAACTGGTTAGGCGTTTTCGATAAATGTGTTTACGCGGAATGCGAATCCGGGTCCAACACATGCGTATTAGGGTTATACCACTAAAAAATGACCGTTTCAGCTTGAAATATGATCAAATTTTGAAAGTTTTCATGGAAACAATAAACATAAATATTAGACAATTTTAAAATAATACTAAAAATAATAGATTTTATAGTGATAAATATGGTAAAATAGGTTCTTAATTGCCTCTATTATCACGTCTTAAAAGGAATGCATCGAACGGAAAATAGCATGAATAGCGTAAGTACCGTTTCAATACACAATATCGACTGGTGTAAACTTTCATTTTCTTCCTCTACCACTGGTCTGAAAATATAAAATATTTTTCAAGATTTTTTTACAACATAACAGACCCAAAAATATTATTTCATATAACTCAGAAACGACATGTATTGTTCAATTGGAAATCTCTCAATACTGCGTATTTAAACAGTACATGCAATATATTATTTTATAAATTTATAAAGTAGACCATGATAGAAATAAAATGATAAAAGATATTGATGATAAATGTAGTAGTAGTAATTAATTTACAATAGGTGTAGTGCAGTGAAGAACAATTTTTAATACAGTTTGCTTTTTTCCTATTTTGTACTGTTTTATTGTGTTTATTAAGTTATTAACCTTCAAATTCTTAGTATGAAGGTTAAAATGTTATACATAAATAAAACAACGCATCTAGAGCCCTTTAAGGTGAAAAAATAATTTTGGCCAAGTTTTCGGGTCAAACTCCAATTTAAATTTATTAAGTAGTTTCTGAGTTATATCGATACCAAACTTATAATTTTATACTTATTTCTTTTCCCAGTTAAGGCTTTCTGACAAAAAGTAGACAAAGAGCTGTCACTGCCGCGCCGTCAACCTTCATGCGTGGTCAGCGCTTTATTGTTAACCAATTCTTTACAAGCTTTCTATTGTCGTTTAAAATTGTACAAAGTCCGTTGTTGTGTTTGGTGTAAATACGTGCATTGACGCTAAAATCATGGAATAAATTGATTAGAATAAATAGAAACTATTACTGAAAAAATTCTCGGGCACGCCAAGTTTTATTTTCCAAATACATACTCATTTTTATACCCCCCCCCCCCCCCCCCCCATTTACTGTGGTATGGTCTATTGAGTTTGACCAGACTTGGGCATTTGGCAATCGAGTGATTGAGTAACAAGTGATGATAAAATTATTGTAATTAATTAAATTAATCATCACTCGTTGTGATGAGTAACGATTGGTCACTCATCAGAATGAGTAATGATTTCAGTACTCACCACTCATAACTGCCGTACACGATTGAATATTCATCACTGATTACTCGGGATTAACGCGTAATGAGTGATTACTGTTCAATAGAAATTACACTGTTTTAAAACATAATAGAAACTCGATATACTTTTACACTGATGAAAGTAAACTAGAGGCGCGGATACAATTTTTATACAAACCCACAAAATCTAAATCTTTAAACCAATACTTACCTTTTTTATAGATATAAAAATTGTTATAAAAATTTGTCCGACATTTATGTTATTTGATTTGGAGATCTGGCTTGATTTGTTCTGAATTGTCAATTACAGCCGCATCTATGTTTTCAGGTTAATTAGAAATAATTGCACCGTTGTTTTCACCAGACATAATACCGCGAAAGCGACAAAAAAGAAAAAAGAAAATAAACAATTATATAAATATAAACAAAACACTTCTTTGATTTCCAAATTTTGAAGTGTAACGAAAGACAGACATAACTGATTTCGCAGTTGAATGATCCTCCTAATTACACTATAGAATGCTTTCTTCAGTTTTCTTTTTAATTATATCAAGAATTGTATGACACGTCAGATACGTACACGTTCAACGTACATTCTAAATTACATTTACGGTACATTGGTGTACCTTTTTCAAAAACTAATGATTTCTTATCGCGTATTTAGATTGCACAACATTTAAAGAATACACTGTAAAATAACGTCACAAAGAAATTCGAAAAATTAACTATTAACCAATGGTAAGTCATTTTAAAGAGCAGAAATGTGGGTATACTATAGAAAATAATTTGTGAATAATATTGATAGATGTACGTATCGCAGATGGTTAAAAAAAGTTGCCGATAATCGTAATATAATCGGCTTCGACGAGCCGCTCGACTTTTGGCTGTGGAATCATTAATTTTTCGAATTATTTTCTGACAGTTTTATAGGCAATGTATTTTTTTAATGTTTTGCAATCAAAATAAGCAATAAAATAATAAGTCATTTTTGAAAATGGTACACCAGAATGTACCCTTAATAAGTTTTAGAGGAGAAGCTTTAGCTACTGCTACACATTTTTGTATAATACATAACTGCGAAGAGTAATCATTTTCATGTCTATGTCGGTCTTTTCATGTCTCAAATAAAAAAAACTATGTAATATTTAGTCGTATTAACTAAAAATTCCCGCTGCATCTTTTTAATATGTCTACTTGAGTACTTGATTCAATAGGATTTGTGGTGAACACAAGAAAAGGTATGTGCAATTGATAGAATTTATTGATGTAATAGCACCGCAAATAATTTATTTAGTTTTATTTCAAATAATATTTGCAATGTGCGTACACTAGAATAGTTGACATAAAGCAGCCTATGCCATTCAAAATAAATAACAAACGATAAAAACAAGCGGGATGTAATTTTGAAATAAAAAAATTCAGCCACGGCCTGGATTTGACCCAAAAACCTTTGTATCTCGCATACCATGCACAACTCAACTGCGTCCGAGAGCAGAAATAAATATGAAAATACTCATATAATATATGTTTCTTGCGCTATCACCTCCGCAACGTTGCCAGCGTTTTTCGGATGTCACAGCGTACGTTGTACGATACAAAACACGAGGTCATATATGCGGAGGTCACTTCGTAGCGGCCGTATCTAGTATGGGCGACACTAGCGCTCGTGATCTACGCTTGAACTAACATGACTTGTCCGTACATATATAATGGACGTTATCGGCTCCGACGCAAATTTTGGATTTGAGCTCCCTGAGCCACCTAGACCACATTTCCGTTGAAAACAAGGCGATACGTTGTCACCTCCGATTTTGGAGCCATCAACGTTATATATGAGGTGACAACGTACACTCTGTCATACGCGTTGGAGCCCACACCGTAGCAACCATATGTATATATATATATATATATATATATATATATATATATATATATAAAGGAGAAAGGTAATTTGTCGGGCAATTCCGTCATACGAAGAAGCAACCGTAGACACGTGTTTCGGACTATTAGTCCTCATCAGTACGGTATAGCCAAGGAGTAAGATGGACACTCAATGGAAAAAACACTCAAATGGAGACCATAAGGGTCTCCATTTATATATATATATATATATAAACGTATGTGATATTGTGGGAAATATGGTCAGTTGGGCAATGTAAAAGAAACTCCTTTAGTCTCCGTTCAAATTTTCGTCTTTATTAAAGACTTCCTCAGGAACAAGACATAGAGTAGGACAAAAGCTTGCTAGCCGAAATCGACATTGTCATCGGAACACACATCAACGCACACGTCCGAATAACACATTTATAAACATTCAGGACGACGCAGCACATAATAAACAAAATTAAAATCACGAGGACACATGCATTCTGCACGAATGACAACTGAACAATTCCCATAATACAATACATTTGAGTAACTGACGTTTCGGTGGTGTACTCCACCTTGATCACAGTAAACTAAATACATAGAAAATACATATGGTCGACGTACCCCTACTGACAGAATTTATAACGGGCAAGGTCAACACGTGCAATAAAATGTGAACATAAAAATTTTTAAGTTTTGTTTTGGTTTATAATTAAACAATATGTTTGCAACAAGTTGTTATCGGATCGGTCATTAACCGCGTTACAATTTTTAATTATTTCGATTGCTTCGATTACACTCCTGTTACTAAAATTCTTTTCCTTTCGTAGAACTTTCACTTGTTTAAAATCAAATTGATGTCCAGTATCGTTTTGATGTTTTTTTAAAGCTGTGGAATTTTGGGAGTATTTATGCCCTTTTAATCTCTCTTCCAATAATTGCTCGGTTTGTCCTATGTAAACTCCATTACAGTTTTTACATGGTATTTCATAAATGCAATGTGATTGTTTCGCAGTGGTGTTGGTGCTTTTAATTTAGTGAACATTTGTGAAAAATTATTACTGTTTTTGTGTGCAATTTTAATGTTTAGGGGCTTTACTATATTACTTATTTTCTCTGAGAGACCTTTTATATATGGTAATGCAATGTATTTGTCATCCCTAGATGTAGAGGGTGCATTTGCTTCAATTTCCGTGGTATTTCTGTTTTTATTGTATATGCTTATTCTGTCATTAATTATTCTCTTAGTCATATTTTCTGGATAGTTGTTTTTATTTAATATTCTTTTAACAGTTTCTACAGTTTCCTTTTGGTGTTGGGGACTGGTTAGTTTGATAGCTCGGTCTGCAATATAATGGCGCAACCTTCGATTTTAACGTAGAAACAAGTTCCAAAAACCTTTTCCGACGCATCACAAAATGCCATAACATCAAATGCATCTTCTATTTTTCCAAAATGAATTCTTCTAGTTATCTTCAGATTGTCAATTACATCTAAATGTTTACAATAATCAATCCATATCTTTCCTAAATTGTCACAAATCGGTTCATCCCAACCCAATTTTTCTAACCATAGCTTTTGCATAAATATTTTGCCCTTAGTACAATAGGCCCAATGAGACCCTAATGGGTCGAAAATCTTCGCAATTTTTCTCAAAATTAGTCGTTTGGTTATGTGATCATCATTTTCTAACTTTACTGAAAACTGCTGTTTTGCATTCCAATATAATCCTAACATTTTTCTTGTCGTTTCCTTGTCCAAAGTCAATAGTGGGTCTTGTTCTTCATTTTCGATATCTAAAGTACAATTAGATCTCCAATTTCTTAACTTAAATATTCCTTTTTCCAGCAGTTCTTTTAGTTGTTTTGTCATCAAGCTGGCTTCCTCTGCATTATCTACTCATGTCAGCAATTTTTTGTCAGTCATTATTTAAGACGCCTTGTTACTAAAAATGGTGCACTGGCCGTCCCATATATGACAGTAGTCAACTCATATGTTATTATATCATGATTTTCATCTGTCCATAAAATTCTTTGTAACCTTTGATCCTCTTCTTTTATATTAATCTGTCTGTACATCATAGTAATGTCTGCTGACAATACAATCGGGTGAAATCTCAATCTCAAAACCATATCAAACACATCACTTTGCATTTGAGGTCCTACCATTAAAATATCATTAAGTGATAACCCTGACGGCGTTTTTGCCGAGGCGTCAAAGACTACCCTTAGCTTGGTAGTCAAACTATCTGATCTAATCACTGGATGGTGAGGTAAATAATAAAACAACCTTTAATACTTTGTTGTCAAAACATACATCAATCTTTTTTAAACGTTCTAAGGCTTCATAATCTTCTAAGAACAATTCATACCCCGTCTTCTAATTAGGCGCCTTTTCAAATCTTTTTTCTAAATACAATAATCGCTTGTATGCTAAATTCTTGGAATTTCCTAATTTACTAGCCACATTTTTAACTGGCAATGCTACTTTATACCTTCTATCTGGTTCTCTTTCAACATTTATTGCAAAATGTTCTTCGCAATCACGTTCTTCCTTTGAAGAAATTTGCTCATTATGAATTTTTGTTGCTTCCCAAAATCACTGTAGTTCATAGTCTAAATGTGAGAATCCATTAAAATTACTTTTATTTCTGTTTTACCTCACCTACCCAACCTCACTTCGTTTGTTGAAGAATAATTCCTGTATCACCTAACCTTTGTTGACCTTCACCCAATAATTCCCCAAATAATTCAGCGCCAACCAATAAGCAAATCAATTGATTTCGGTTTCTAAAAATGTATATCAGCAAGTTCAATTCTTTTTGGCAATGGTAATGTACCAAAGTTTAACGTCATTTGTGGCAAACCTTTTAGGTACCACTAAACAATCAACAGTAATTTCAAAATTATTATTGATATCATATTCACCTTAGCTTTCTCAGTAACTCTCGCACTATATTGATTGATTCCGCAAATGCTACAATCAATTCTTTTTACTTTATCATACGCAGTATGTAAAGTATTGTAATCGTGCCGAAAAAAAAATTTGAGATTTTAGCGGAAATATGTCCTTTTGGGTCCCCTGAACATATTTGACCAAGGTACAAAAAATGTCTGTGTCAATTTTTGTTAATTCATTTCCGGATAAACTACTAAAGGTATCGGCACGGAACTTCGTATTTAGAAGTTTCATGACCAAACTTAGAGTTGAAAAGCTTTTGGTTCAAAAGGGTCCAAAGGAACTGGGTGTTTACTCTAAGCCTTTTTCAAGGATTTTAGAAATGAGCCGCCATTTCTGTAATTTCGTCAAAATAGTTAAATAATAAATTAAAGCAAAGGAAATTTTGAATAATTTATGCCTATGACATTTTTTGGTAAAATTAATAGTTTAGCTGCAAGAGCAAATTCCATTTGATCGAGATCGGTCGCATCTGCATTGATTTAATACTATGTAGTGACCCAGGATTTGCAAATTTTTCAGTCTAATGACAGTACCGGTAGTGTCATATGCTGATGTTTTGACATTATCTCACAATTAATATTGACCGTAGCTAATAGTATCAAAAGATCTCATATTGTGATACCGTGTACAGCCCTTGCCTGATGGCGTCGGATAGGCAGCGTGTTGAGCGTGTCCAAAATGCATGTGTTCTGTTTGTTTTTGGTTTGACGAAGTATGATCATGCATCGAATGGGCTGGGCGACTTGGGGTGGTTGAATATGGATAACACTAGGGTGTTGCATGCAGCAATATTGTATCATAAGTTGCTATCCACTAGGATCCCACAATACCTCATGCGGAAGATATGCTGTAGAACGTATGTCCATAACCTTAATTCAAGATTCGGGGGTTTGTTTGCTCCACCTGCCCATCGCACAGTTTTGGGGGAAAGGTGAAGCGTTGGCTGTTTGCTCAACTGGGGGGACTTTAGGCATCGAGCGCACATTGGAGGCTTTTTAATTTTTATTTTTTATGGGCAGGTGCGATGTTTTGTTGAGTTGGATTTGCTGCAATTACGTGTAATTAGACTCTAGAGTAATTTTGTTGTTTGTTTTTGTTTTGATAAGTTCTCGGAATTATTTTTATATTATTGCTACAATTATGGTTTAGTTCTAGTTTGCGTAAGGGGTTGAGTGGAAGAGAAGGCAAGTTGGAAACAAGTGTGCTGAACTGCGCCCTAAATATAAATAATATTTTGTTGCAATTAATATTGTCTTATTTTAATAATGCAATTATTTATTTATTTAATTATTTAATTACCTGTTAAATCCTGGCTAACTAGTTTTATTTTAATGCAGACACGACAGATCTCAATCAAATAGATTCTGCAGGAGAATCTATTTGATTGAGCTAAACAATTAATTTTATATATTGTATGATAAAGTCATGTGCCTGGCCACGTCAGATTATTTGTACTAATTGCAATCGTTTGCAATCGTAGGTTATAAAACTAATTTGTGACACTGGATCTAAAAGTCAAGTGTATGGCCCGACAACTTTTCCTGTCGCATCTCTAATGCCCACACATGCCGTAGCTAAAAGTATATACGACGTTGTCCCGTCAGCAAAATTTGAAATTGTTGACATTTGTTCACGTTGCTCACTCCCGCTTGAATCGTTAAAATCCCTGAAGTTTATATGCAAAAGAGAATTGTGGCATTTTTTGCAAATTCTACACGGGGCTAGTTTACATTTTTTCGTTAAATGCCCGGTTCGTAGACAGTTTAAACATAGTCTTAATTTCTTTGCTTCTTCCAACTTTTTTCCAATACTTATATTAAGAAAATCCTTGCACTTATACAGGGTCCTGCAACTCAGCTCCCGTATTCTGTAGCTGAGTTACTAATTAAGCTAAGAGTTTAACATTTTGCAGTATTACCCTGTACCTCAAGGTACATTTCAAGAAATTATTTTTGATTATACAGAGTGTCCCAAAAATGTGCAACGTCATGGTACTATATTTTTTTAAATTACGTGCTAAATATTTTTTACATATTTGGAAGCTTTTATGGCTGCCTGCATACGACCAAAATTTTATTGAAATCGGTTGAGTGACTGAGGCTAAAAAAAATAAAAACCACTAAAAATTGATTTTGCATCGTTGCGTTTAAAAATCTATAAAAACACCAAAATGCACTTCGTTAATAAAATTTTGCGATGTGCTTATTAAGTTACGTCTAGTAGTCTCGTTAACCAGGTGTCATTGATCCAAATTATACAGGGCGACCAAAATCTAGTGTCAAACTTGTCAAACTTCAAAGCGTGTTATTGTTCGTTCTTATTTTAAATTGGAACCCATACATTTTTTTATGTGAAACGACGCAGAATTAACAATACTTTACATACTGCGTATGATAAAGTAAAAAATAAACAACCTAAAATAAATAACCTCATCACAATTACCAATATTTTAAAAGTTATTCGCCAAAAACTCATTTTTCAACATTTTCAACGGCAAATTTAGGTAATAAATATCGTACGTGGCGTTGAAAAACAATTTATTTCATAAAATATTACGCAGAGAAGTATTTGAGATATGAGTGTACTTAATAAAGTAGTTGTTCGAAATGTCTTCCATGCCCTTCGAAGCGCAAACGAAGACGAGTATAAAATGACCTCGCCACTGCTCTTAACGGGTGTAATAGTATGAAATGCACTCCGGATTGTTTCTTGCATGTTTTCTGGTGTTGTTGGAGATTCAGCATAAACAATGTCCTTAACGTAGCCCCACAATTAGAAATCCAGTTTCTTTAAGTCCGGTGATCGAGAAGGCCAAACAACTGGTCCTCCTCTTCTAATCTACCGATTCGGAAACATTTCGTTGAGCTGGTCCCTGACACGTAACGAGTGATGTGCTGGAGCTCCAACATGTTGCAGCCACATTTCCGCCCTTACCGTTATAGGTAAATTTTGCAGTAAAGTTGGCACTTGAACAACTACTTAATTAAGTACACTCAAATCTAAAATACCTCTCTGCGTTATATTTTATCAAATAAATTGTTTTCAACGCCACGTACGATATTTATTACCTAGAATTGGCGTTGGAAACGTTAAAAAATGAGTTTTTGGCGAATAACTTTTAAAATATTGAGAATTTTGATGGGGTTGTATTTAGAAACAATATTTATTTTTTAATTCTGCATCGTTTGACCTGTATGGGTTCCAATTTAAAATAAGAACAATAACACGCTTTGAAGTTTGACAAGTTTGACACTAGCTTTTGGCCACCCTGTATAATTTGGATCAATGACACTTGGTTAACGAGACTACCAGATGTAAGTTAATAAGCACGTCGCAAAATTTTATTAACGAGGTGCAGTTAGTGGTTTTTATTGATTTTTAAAGCCAACAACGCAAAATCAACTTTTTTTTGTTTTTATTTTTTGCGCAATCGCTCAACCGATTTCAATAGAATTTTGGTGGTATGCAGGTAACCATAAAAGGCTTCCAAATATGTAAAAAAATAATAAGCACATTTTTGGGACAGCCTGTATAATCTAAAATAATTTCTTGAAATGTACCTTGAAGTGCAGGGTAAGCCTGCAAAATGTCAAACTCTTAGTTTAATTAGTAACTGAGCTACAGAAGACGGGAGCTGAGTTGCAGGACCCTGTATATCATGTGATTAGTATTTTTACAATAGTTGCATGAATGAGCGTCTGTTGTTATATTTGCTACCTTCTTAAGAGTGCCAAAATCTCTCCTAGGTTGAGAAGGTTTTATTGTTTTCCAATATTTCTCACATTCTGCAATTGTAATTTAAAATTTATGAAAAATTGTTGGTATATAATCCACATTCTTCTGACTTAACTCAGTTTCCCACTCTTTTCTTGTAAAATAATCTAGTTTGCTGGTAAACAAATAAAATAAAATAGTATCCCATAGATTAATCGGCAGCTTCCATGTCTCCAAAGCCCGTAATTGTGTTTGAATTGTGTCTACAAATTGTCGTAGACTCATTTGATTTTCCTTCGCAACATTTTGAACTTAAGATGTGATTGAATAATAGATCTTTTGTTTTGAAATCTTTCCACCAATAGAATCCAAGGTATGTTGCAGTTGTGATTACTAGTTTCTAAATTGCCTATAAGTGCCAAAGCTTGTAAACATTTGCGCAAATACTGCAATTATTGAACATCTCCCAACCGATCATCAATGTCAACTGCCGAAATAAATGTATCCTTAAAAGTTAACCATTTTTCATATTCCCCAGCAAAAGTTGGTAATGTTGAAGACGGCAATTTCAAACGAGATACCGCTCTACTACTACTGGTTACAATAGCTTCATTATTCGATACATTAGTTGTTGATGAATATACGCTATGTTTGGTAATTACCGTGCGTGCAGCAGAAAAAACTTCATAATAGGTTTCCTCAAAATCCTGCAAATCAGCTTCTGTATCGTCTTCCAGTATTACATTAATTTTTAATCGTATATCTTCGAAATTGTCTAACTGCTCATTACGATCTACTCTAATTTGCAATTGATCAATATTAACCCCATCGCGGCATGTTTCGACAAATGCTTAAAAATCTCGTTAGTTTGGCCTTGGAATATGGAATATTTGTGGTATACCTATTATAGCAAGCGCAGGTAGGCCACAGTTGGCCCCTTTTGTTTCCCCGAGATGGATGTCACAAACGCACAGCGAGCCTCTAACCAGAACAGTCTGGCTGAGCACGGCTGGCTAGTATAGCCAATGCCCCTTGAACACCAGGGTGGGTGGCTTCTCACGTGGGAGTACATGCCCGCCCAACCCGAGGCCTGTCTCTGTGAGAGCACACTTTACACTTTAGACTTTATTGGTAAATCATCATTTTACAAAATATTCGCTATCACTCTGTACGTAAAAAGAAAGAACGAAAAACATATTCCGCTACCCCGTACATACAATATTGATCTTATTGAAATGGGTAAAAGGAAGCAGCATGTACTACTATATCGGAGACACACTAGATGCCAAGCATCTGTATCGTGTCTTATCGAACTGTTTAAAAAATAAATTCTTAGAGATATTTACATTCAATCAATATTTACAATCATTTGATAACAAACACAACATTGACCCCCATGAACCGAAAACATTACACATGCATCAATAGCATTTCATATCTCATATAAGAGAATAACTAAACAGTGAAAAGGCCCAAGTTAACTCCAACAAACTCTTTGACTTTTCTTGTAAAAGATCTAGAAGTATGCATACGGCGAATGTGGATAGGGATGACATTCAAATACTTAGGTGCCAGAAACAGATGATATCGGCGATAGCACATATTCACCCTAGGCACAGACACCTCCCCATCTTCAACAGATCTTGTCGAGCGCTGCTGTTTCATATATAAAGCTTTAGTAGATTTAACTGAAGATAACGGGAACAAGTGACAACATACTTGGCATGGATGGGCTGGATTTAGTTTCTCTGTAGAGAGCCTCAGTTTGATGGCATTTGTTCCTGCCAAACATGACCTTAATTACATACTTATGAGCTATCACCATACTCTTGCCGTTAGTCGGACACATTCCCCCCACACAAGAATCCCGTATCCAAGCAGTGTTGTGTTGCTCAAATAACAACACAGTGTCGTCAGCATAAGAGAAAATCTGACCCTGGACAGACAGGTTTAATAGGTCATTAATATATGTAATAAAAAGCAAAGGAGCTAAAACAGTCCCTTGTGGCAAATCTATGTCCATAGTCTTCACTGTACTGGTGAAATCATTAACCCTTGTTTGTTCCTTTCTAACTGATATATAATTTTTTTATTATATCAAGTGGCATGCCTCGGACTCCCATCCGTTCCATCTTTTCAAAAAGCAGCCCATGGGGCACAGTATCAAAAGCCTTCTTAAGGTCCAGAAAAATTGCGAGACATTAATCACCATAGTCGAAATTATTCATGACAATATCAGATAGATGCAGTATTGCCTTTTCAGTGTTCAAGCACCTTCTAAAGCCAAACTGATTACTCGAGAAAATATTGCCACCTTCAACAAAATTGGCTAGGCATTTTTTAAACACTTTCGAAATGTTATTCGTTAACGAAATTGGCCTATAATTATCACCGGACTTATGTAAGGGTCGGATTACTGCAGTTTTAAAATGCTCAGGTACACTACCTGTCTCTAAAATAGTGTTGATGATATGTTGCATGGGCTTGACTAAGTAAGTATGACATTTTTTAATAAATGAGTTTGAAATTCCATCAGGGCCTATACTTGAGCTATTCTTTAGTGAACCTATGGTGTTAATTATTCAGATTCAGTCGTCGGGGACAAGAAAACAGAGTCTGGGTTTATTGGAACGTTAGTTGGTACGTGATTAATTGATGGAATATCGTTCGCAAGCTTAGATCCTATTTTCAAATGTAGGATCTAAGCTTGCGAAGAAAGCTGTTAAAAATGTTTGCAATATTCATACCATCACTGACTATTTCGTCATTTTCGTTGTAGATTATAGGAATTTCGACCTGTGCACGTTTACTATCATTTGTTATGTCTTTTATCAATGTCCATGTATCTCTATTATTACGTTTGGCCAATTCAAGTTTTATTTTATAGTAATCAATCTTTGTCTTAGTAAGAAGTTTATTTATTAAATTCCGGTATTGTTTGTATTCCTGGATTTTGTCAGGGCAGCACTGTTTCCGGATTTAAGTTTATCTCTATGCTTTATAGATACAAGAAGACCCTGTGTCATCCATTCCTTCAGTTTATAGTTTTTGCTCTTTATCCTCACGAGTTCAGTGGCACCGTCTTTAATGTCCCGCAATGTATCCATCAGGAAGCGTGTCGCAAAGTCAGGATCATTTGATCGATATGTGGTGTCTAAATCAATCATATCCATCAGCTCAGCTAGTTCTTCTTCATTTATTTTTTTAATTGATTTTTTTTTCTGTTCTAATGGATATATCCCCGCGACAAAACTCACTATACTTGAGAAGTGATCTGTGATGGTTGTTTCTACAATAAAAGGTAGAATTTTGATCCTATCCTTCGCTATATTTGGTATCTTAATAAATGCATGATCAATACAAGATTGAGTGTTTTCTGTAATCCTCGTTGGTTTATTAATATAGGAAATGTACCCATGCGAGGTAAGAATACCTTGATATTCACTTGTAATTACAGTATCAGCATTTAATAAGATTATATTGATATCGCCTACAACAATATTAATATTTTGATTGTTATGCCTCGACTGCAAGATGTCATTTAAGTCGTGAAGAAATGTAACCAAATCTGTTGAAGGAGGTCTATATATAGCTATTACATGTATAATATGAGGACCGATCGAGATCGTGATTCCCGAGAATGTCACTTCAGCAATGTATTTGTCACCGAACAACAAAGGTCATGCTTAGCAAGGATCAAGAGTCCATTATTTTGATTAAATTTTGCTTCATTGTAATAAGAACTATATCCATCGATAGCATATTTGCCCACATCAGTTATATGCCACGTTTCACTCAATATTATAATATCCAAATTAGAAAGTGAAAGCAAACTAAACAAAATCAACACTTCATCAAAATTCCTTTGTAAACTACGAATATTCATATGAAAAACCGTGAACTTACCGTCCACATGATTCAGTTTTATTCTCAGAGCATCCACATCATCGTACACGTAAGTGGTAACCTCCTCCATATTTCAGAAGAAAGGTGAAAACAGGCAAAAATACTTTCTTTGTCATCAGCTGCCTTTCTCAGATCAAAACAATCTTTTGCCAAAACCCGCAGGAACCCCCGAAGCAATCGCCGTTTGTACTATCATGTCAATAAATATAATTTGTTATTAATTAATAATAGATTATCGCAAATGATCATAAAACCACGCAACAACAAAAAAAGCTCAGCGTGCGAACTGTTATCGCCTGCGAAAAGATTCAGAGACCGAGGCCGCAATTGGAGTTAAGCTACTGGAGCAAAAAGACATTCGAAACTCCAACCCTACGTTCATCGTATTGAAAAATTAAATCTAAATCACAGAGAAAGAGAAGCTCATAAATACCTTACACTAGTGGACCTATTGGCAGGGTGCGCGATGCTAACGCCTCTACAGCTGTAGCCCGGCTATAGGCAGTAGTAGGTCCACGAGGAGTAAATGGTGCAGATTGCTAATAAATATTACAGTTATATGTACTGTATAAGTGGTTCGATCAAATTTATATTATTTATTACAATATTGCATTTGATAAGATTTCTTTCTGTATTATTAGAGTTGATAACGCAACACTTATTGTGTCCCATTATGATTATTTACACCAACGATATATTATTAGTTCTGACGGATTGGATCATAACATAATGCGCCGTGAACTACTGCACATATGTAGGCATTTTAGTTAGGTATTTCACCGCTACGGGCGCTTAGATCGATTTTCAAGTCCCCTCCACGGGGTATGCACACACCCAATAGATCGCCTATTGGGTAGATCAGTGAATCGGTACATCGCAGGAATCGATAGACCGCATATACACTACTGTCTTTAAAAAATACTTTTTTCCAAAACCAAACTTTTAAGTTGATACCTATAAAGTTGTTTCTATGGACTCATATATGAAACAAAAATAGTTCAATTAAAAAAAAAGTCTCCCGCAATTGAAAACAAAAAATATAATTTGTCGCAATAAATTTGATTTATTTTTTGGGTTGCTTTTTCTTTTCAAGTTGAATAATTTTAACAATACGTATGGTGTGAAACGAAAGTATAAAAAATATAGTATTCTAATGCAAGGTACTTAAATTGCATAAAATAGCATAAAGTTTAGTAATTTTAACAAATTTAGCTTACTTTCATAATTATTAGATTATATAATCAATGCAATGTAAAAATATTTTAGACCACTTGTGGAAGACTCAGATAGCTTTCAATTGGGCAAAATTTGTTGGTGGTATACGTGGGTCCGTAGAGACACCTTTTTATCAACTTATATAATGAATTTTTGTATAATTGTCTATTTGTCAAATTAAACACTAAATTATTTTTCATATAATGGCATGTTGTTGGCCCAGCAACTACAATCTAATCTTATATAGAGAGCATTAATGAAAAAAAATTATTTTAGATTTTATTAAAGATGTTTAGTGATTGAAAAAAAAATAATTGTTATATGTTGTTCCCAGTTATTCCATTACGTAAAATAGAAAAAAAAGCTTCAATTGTTAAAATTACTCAATTTTATGCCAAGCGCAGGAAATTTAAATCAGGCAGTAAAGTAATATTTTAAAGCTATTATTTCATAAACTATAGTTAAAAATTTTCAACATGAAAAATACTTTAACCTAACTACAAACACAATTGAAAAAAATTACAAATATTAGGCCTCTTGTGGGAGAACTTTTTTTTCTTAATTGGGATAATCTTGTCTATATTATGTATTTTGATTTGGCGTGTTTTTTCTCACCATTTCACATGCGAAAAAGTGGCTTCTTAATTCTTTATGGAAAATTTGGAGAGGCCTTTTCGGGCGCGCGGAGCGCGCCTGTTCTGCTATATGCGCAATTCTACGTTGCGTGAGTTTTTGAAATCGACGCAAAACGGCCTCTAGGGCGTTTTTGCTTCAAAATTTTCCAAAAAGCGAGCGATTTTGGTGAACGCGCCTCAACATTCCAACAGCCATTTATTACGCGTCGTCATGGTTGCCAGCTAAGAAACGTCAAAAACGCAAACATAACCTTATCATAACCTCAAACCTATTTACATTGCAGTAGGTATCTACAGACCTAAGCGATTTGTTACGTCCCCACAAGTATGATATGAAAAACCTGTAACCATGTTGATCGTATAAAAATATGTATTAATTTGCGTTAGTTTTTGTTACGTACGAATGCGTACTTAATACCTATACCTACGCATAATTGGAAAGATATGTAAAATTTGACGAACTGCGAATATTACCGCGCAGTTAAGTTACTACGAAAACACAGTAAGTAAATTAATAGAGATGATTAGCGTTTCGACTTTCGTTTAGTAGGGCCCCTTACTTACCCTCTAATTGATTACAGTTTGAGAGGAAGCTCTTAGATGGCACCAATGTACAGCAGTCGGGTCGGGTCTGCGCACAGCGCCAATGTCAAGAACCATCACCTAACCTAACGTCCTAACCAACCTAATCTAATATTTTGATGGTGAAAGTTCCCAAACAACCGCACCCATAGCATAAGGTGAATTTATTGCAGATTATTTGTAAAACACATTTACTTATTTATTAATAATTTCAGGATGTAAACAAACTGTCGTACGTAATTTGTACGTATTTAGCCCCACATACAATAGATCTTCCAGGTCAAAGTATATCGAAAGACACAGATGCCATATAACTCAGTCTACCATACCAGAGCCCCTACAACTACAAGAAAGCCGAAGTTAAAGTAGTGTGCGGATTGACAGAGCGCAAGAGAGAAGCCTAGAACGTGAACATCAGCTCATTATGCCAGAAATGGGGATGACTCGAAAGAAAATAAACAAGAATTTTTCCTCTAATCAAACATTTAGTACAAGAATTTGAAGGAATGAAACTATTTATCATTATTTTAAGGTTACATTAATTATTATATTTTTAGTCGAATTTCTTTTAATTCGATTTTTGCACAGGTCACATATACGATGTGAAAAATAGCCTGAGGAACAAGGAATCTAATTTTGGGTTAAAGAAAGTTATCTGTTACTTCGAACAAAACCGATTTGTATATATGAGAACAAATGGGACGAATATCAACATTGGTGATTCGGAAGGGTTATTGAAGTAGACTTATCGCAATATCGCATTGGTCAATCGTAACTGTTGGTCACCCGTAATGTTATTGTCAATTTCATATACATACGCGCATCAATCATATTACAAAGAATACAATTTCGAATCAAGGTCTGTATTGCTATAACTATAAGTGAGGACAAACTTTGGATTTAGTTAAAATCTATTTATTTCAACACGTTTTTGCACAGCTAAATGTGGCATTTTCTACGGCTAAAAGGTGGGATTCTACGTATGTGTAAATTGACAAAACGTTTTCTCCGGGGCGATTATGGAAAAAGGTTCTATTCAAATTAAGAGTTACATGTTACGAAGAAATATTTAAATTTGTAAATAATCCATTTTGTACCTATTGTTTTCTGTAATATATACAATATACATATGTATACAATGATATATATTAGGTATATGCACAGTCTCTGTAAAGGAACTAATTTAATTTTTAGCCTCAATCATGTTTTACTTTCTTATTTATCATTGCTTATTTGTTATTTAAAAATACTAATCTTATTATACATGTATTACATATTCTGCAATATATGTGCAATGTTATTAATCTACAATACCAATCTGTATAAGTAGTGACCAACCAAGCAGTAGAGTGTATAAAAAGAACTTTTTGGAAAATCAAAGTTTTAAGTTGATTTATGTTATCTCTATGAACCCACATATAACATCAACAAGATTAACCCAATTAAGAAAAAATAGGTCTCCCACAAGAGGAATAACATTTATAATTTTTTTCAATTGTTTTTTTTTGTAGTTAGGTTAGAGAGTTTTTCAAGTTGAAAATTTATAACTATAGTTTCTGAAATAATAGTATATGTAAACTATGACAAACATCTTTAATAAAATCTAAAATAAAAAAAAGCAAATCAAAAAAATGTTTTCCATGAAAGCCTTCTATATAAGAGTAGATTGTAGTTGCTGGACCAACAACATGCCATTATATGAAAAATAATTTAGTGTTTAATTTGACAAATAGACAATTATACAAAAATACATTGCATAAGTTGATAAAAAGGTGTCTCTACGGACCCACATATACCACCAACAAATTTTGCCCAACTGAAAGCAATCTCAGTCTTCCACAAGTGGTCTAAAATATTTCTACATTTTTATTAAGATCATGTTTGCCACTTGAAAAAAAAAACAATTGTTAGATTTGTCGTCGTAATTTGCATTGATTATATAACCAAATAAATAAGAAAGTAAGCTAAATTTGTTAAAATTACTAAATTTTCATTTGTCATTTTATGCAATTTAAGTACATTGCATTAGAATACTATATGTTTAGAGTTTTGTTTCACACCATACGTATTGTTAAAATTATTCAACGAAAAAGCAACCCAAAAAAATCAAATTTATTGCGACAAATTATATTTTTTGTTTTCAATTGCGGGAGACAATT
This sequence comes from Melinopterus prodromus, assembly GCA_964023965.1. Taxonomy (NCBI): domain Eukaryota; kingdom Metazoa; phylum Arthropoda; class Insecta; order Coleoptera; family Scarabaeidae; genus Melinopterus; species Melinopterus prodromus. Next base: position 31,815,545 of record OZ030394.1, on the reverse strand, counting down.
TTTTTTTAACTGCAGTCCATAGAAACAGCTTTATAGGTAACAACTTAAAAGTTTGGTTTTGGAAGAAAGTATTTTTTAAAGACAGTAGTGTATATGCGGTCTATCGATTCCTGCGATCTACCGATTCTCTTATCTACCCAATAGGCGGTCTATAGGTCCACTAGTTGATGTTATAAGTGGGTTCATAGAGATAACATAAATCAACTTAAAACTTTGCTTTTCCAAAAAGTTCTTTTTATACAGTCTACTGCTTGGTTGGTCACTACTTATACAGATTGGTATTGTAGATTAGTAACATTGTACATATATTGCAGAGTATGTAATACATGTATAATAAGATTAGTATTTTTAAATAACAAATAAGCAATGGTAAATAATAAAGGAAAACATGATTGAGGCTAAAAATTAAATTAGTTCCTTTACAGAGACTGTGCATATTGTAGCGTTTTTCGTTCGTTAAGGTGTGAATTAAAACACTCGGTATATTAAAATAGTCAACTAATTTATTTAACACTATTACAGTCTTATTACCTAATTATTAAACACGAACACTAAACACGAACACTAAAAACTAACTGTCACTTAAGGCTACTATAAACATTTATCTTCACAGTATTTATTTCTAACTATTTATGTCGATCGATAATCGCGCCCGCGCTCCGACTGCACTCTGAATATTACTGGTTAGCGAGCAAGGCAGTTTCTCTTATATACCTATCGATCGATACTCTGGAATGTTCCCGAGTTTTCTACGTTTGCCCAGAGCGGTCGCTACTTGCGCTTCGCTGCCTCGATGGAATAATACTCCGGAATAACCTAGAACTTCTGGCGTTTTCGCGGCTGTTAAGATCGTCACACTGCCCCCCTCCTAAGCTTGTTTCGTCCCGAAATGATTCCAAAGATGGTGGATGTCGATATCGGCAAAAAGCTCCCTTCTTGCAGCAGGATCTCTTGTGGAAGTAACAGTCCACGGTTCTCTCCAGGGAACGACGTTGAGGGCTATAACAGCACACCAGAATTTGTACGCCCGTCAACCTGAAGAGTGCTTCCAACATGCTGCGAATCATCCTCCAGTCCAAGCCATCGAGTCCGCATGCCAGCTTGGGAATCGCCAGGCTTCTCAGGTCCTCGGCTAGCAATTCTTCCTTTAGAGAACACAAAGTGTCCCAAACATCTCTATAGGTTGGCTTCTGATCGGACGTCTCTTTGGTAACCAAGTGGAAGATCTTTCTGCCGGTCTTTTCGTCGGTTGCCTTGAGTGCTTGTCCGACTCTGGGATTAGACCGACGCAGCTCTGGAATATTTCCAAACTTCCCGCGGAAAACCTTGGCTATCCCTCTAGACATTTGCAAGTCCTTAGCCACACAATGTGCCAGTGCGTAGCCAGCTGGAGCAGTAAACAGGTCCCGCTGCACCTCACAGGTCACACCGAACCGACTCTTTTGACCATTAGTATGACGGGCCATGAATTCGTCGAATGTCAAGTCCGGCTCTGGTTGGATTCGCCGCAGCTCCGCGTCTTCGTGGTCTCCGTAGTAAGGAGCCAGTCGGTTGAAGTGAATGACTCGAGCTTTACCCCGCGGTGGCTTTTGTATCCGGTAAAGGACGTCGTTGATAGCTTCCAGAACTTTGTATGGGCCATCCCAGGATGTTTGAAGTTTTGGCGACAGTCCCTTTCGCCTCTTAGGGTCGTAGAGCCAAACCATATCACCGGCATTGTACCTGTGGTCCTTGGCATTCACATCGTATGCGTCCTTCATCCGATTACTGGCATCTTGAATGGAAATGCGAACTTGGCTATGAATGGCATCCATTCTTCTTCGCAGTTCACTGACGTAGTCCTCCCCGGCGACATCAGTTCCTGGCGGGCAACCAAACTTCAGATCGCATGGGAGACGGAGTTCTCTTCCCATAATTATCCGAGCCGGAGACTCTCCCGTGCTTTCGTGGACGGCCGATCGATAAGCCAGGAGGAACAAATGAAGAAAGCCATCCCAGTCTCTTTGATGGTCGGAGACCACTTTGGCCAAATACCGATTAATGGTTCTATTCATGCGCTCCACCATTCCATCTGACTGCGGGTGTAACGCAGTAGTTCTTGTTTTCTTGATTCCGAGCGTCTTACAGATGTTCTGGAACAAACTGGATTCAAAATTTCGCCCTTGGTCCGAATGTAGCTCCAAAGGTACGCCAAATCGGCAAATCCATTCTTTCACCAAGGCGTCGGCAATTGTTGAGGCTTCCTGGTTTGGTAGAGCGTATGCCTCAACCCATTTGCTGAAGTAGTCCATCACGACCACGATGTACTTATTTCCTGCTTCGGATTCGGGAAACGGGCCGGCTACGTCAATAGCAATCCTTTCAAAGGGACTTCCCACGTTGTACTGGCGCATCAAAGCCTTCTGCTTTCTCTGCGGTCCATTACTTGCCGCACATACAACGCATTTTCTGCACCAGTCCCTTACGTCTTCCTTGCTATTGACCCAGTAAAATCTTTCCCTCACCCTTCCCAGCGTCTTTGTCACTCCGAGATGTCCTCCTGACACACCAGCATGGAGTTCTTCTAGCAATTCCGCAATCCGACATTTGGGCACAACAATTTGCCTTCTTTCCTCTTGGCCGTCGTGGTCAATTATTTTCCGCCGCAGGAGTCCATCTTCCAGAATTAGGGAGTCCCATTGTGCCCAATACGACTTGATGTTAGGAGGATACTTGGCAACTTCTCCCCAGGTTGGCTTCTTCTCCTCTTTCATCCAGTTTAGGACTATCTGGATATCGGGATCTTCCTCTTGGTCTTTTATAAGATCTCTATTTTGCCAAGTATCGTCGACTATGGTGGTTCGTAACAAGTCAGCGTCTTTTTCCTCTGCCCGCTGGCACGGCTTGCAGTCCCGTGGACAAGGTCTTCTTGATAGGGCATCTGCATTTCCATGGATTCTCCCTGCTCGGTGTCGAAGTCAAACTCCTGTAGCCTCTCTATCCATCTTGCCACTTGTCCCTCTGGACTTTTAAACTGAAGGAGCCATTTTAAAGCTGCATGGTCTGTTCGTAGCAGGAACTTCCTTCCGTAGAGGTACTTGTAAAAGTGCTCCATCGCTTTCACAACAGCCAGCAACTCTCGGCGGGTGACGCAGTAGTTACGCTCTGGCTTGGACAACGTTTTACTAAAATAGCCTATGACTTTTTCTTCTTGCCCATCCTGAATTTGGGACAGCACGGCTCCTATGCCGACATTGCTAGCATCGGTGTCCAGTACAAATTTTCCTGCAGGTAGGGGATAGCTCAAGATAGGTGCGCTTATCAGAGCCCCTTTTAGGTGATCGAAAGCTTCTTGACATTCCTGGGACCATTGGAATTTTCGTTCTCCTTCGGTGAGCCTGGTTAATGGTTTTGCGATGTTGGCAAATCCATTCACATAGCGTCGGTAGTATGTGCATAATCCCAAGAAGCTGCGCAGCTCATGTTTGTCATTGGGAACTGGCCAATCTTTGACAGTCTGGATCTTTGCCTTGTCAACCGCCACTCCTTGACTGGAAACAACGTGACCCAGGTACTGCACAGCTCTTTGAAATAGATGACATTTCTTTGGGCTCAACTTCAGTGCTGAACCTCGTAGTCTCAGGAACACTTCTTCTAGGTTTCGCATGTGGTCTTCAAACGATTTTCCTACTACAATAATGTCGTCAAGATAGACCAGACATGTCTTCCAGGACAGTCCTCTTAAAATCGTTTCTATCAGTCGTTCGAAAGTAGCAGGAGCATTGCACAGTCCAAATGGCATCACGTTAAATTGCCATAATCCAGCACCTACCGTGAAAGCTGTCTTTTCCCGATCTTCGGGGGCCAATTCAACTTGCCAGTACCCGCTCTTCAAATCCAGCGTGGAAAAGATCTTCGATCCAGCCAGGGTGTCCAAAGTGTCATCGATGCGAGGAAGAGGATAGCTGTCCTTTTTGGTCACATTATTAAGCAGCCGGTAGTCAACGCAGAATCTGGTCGAGCCGTCTTTCTTCTTTACCAGTACTACCGGTGAAGACCATGGACTGCTGGATGGTTCTATGATTCCTTCCTCGACCATACTCTCAATAATCTTGTCAGCCTCCTCTCTCTTAGCCAGCGGTAGCCTTCTAGCTGTCTGCCGAATGGGACGAGCATTTTCCGTATTAATTTTATGCTGGATTATATTGGTCCTCCCCTTCTTCCCAGTATCAAAAACATCTTGATACTTATGGACCAGATGTCTCAGCCTCCTTCTTTGGTCTGGTCTTAGACCGGTGCCTGACGATGACACAAGCACTTCTAATTCTTCCGGAATGGCTTCCCGGCTGGTTTCCACGGCCGCAACCTGTCGCAGTATCGCTGAAACTCCAGAGCAGTGTCCTAACTCCGTGCCCTCCTTTAATAACACAGGATAGTTATTGACGTTCATTATCCTCACAGGAATACTCCTGCCAGCCCGCACAAGGGCCTTTCCGACCGCTATTCCTCGGCCAACAGCCTCGTCATGCATTACGGGTTCGAACATGACTATCTCACCATCTGTGATCTTGCCATCAATGCAGCCGTCCAAAACTATCTCGCTCCGTTCTGGTATCAGTGTCTCCTCCGGCAGTAGGACCTGAACGCTTAAATTCTTTTGTCGGTGTAAAACAACTTCCTCGTCATCTACCCGCAGAACTCCCTGCCTAAAGCTTAACTCGAAGCCCTTGGTGTCCATTATGTCCGTCCCGATGATCACCTCATCCTCAATCTCAGCCACTATCACAGGATGGTTAAACGTGGCTTTCCCGATGGTAAACATGACGTTTGTTTCACCATGCACTTTTGCTTGGTCTCCCGTTGCTGTGCGTAGACGCCATTTTGATTGCCGAACCTTAGCTGCAGGTTTTATTATGTCCGGCCTTATGATTGTCTTCGTCGCACCTGTATCCAGCAGCACAGTGCGGAGGGTTCCATCCACGCACGCGTCGACGAAAACACTGTTGGCATGGTGTTGCAGTGAGGAGACCTGGGCGGTATTTGCTGGGGCTTGCTGAATACAGGTCGACGTTTGCCCCCTCGCATCGACCTTTTTTAGTTTTCCGGATTGGCGGAAGTGGGACTGACGCCTTCTGGACAGCGTCTTCTTATGTGGCCTGCCTTGCCACATTTCCAGCACTCCAACTTCCGGTCCTGGCGGCTACGTTCTCTATTGATCTCCCTGACGATCCGTTTGACTGACTCTTCGAAGTCGTCCTCTCCTGGAATCACTTGTCGGACACGAGCTTGACCTTTGTTCGTGTTCTTGGCAGCTTCGAATTCAAGGGCCCGTGTTAGTGCATCAACTAGCTTAGGTGGATGTGCTAGTAGTAAGGCTTGCTTCATTTCACCATCACGGAGTCCGTCCAGGAAAGCTTGAACCGCCAAACGTTCCATGATCTTTTCCTGGGCATCTGGATATCCCAGTCGAACCAGACGTGCAATATCTGCCTCGAATTCCTGTAAGGGCTCCCCTGACTTCTGGCACCGATTTCTTAGCTGAGTGTGGTAAACATGTTCCAGGTGTGACTGGCCGTAACGCGTCTCCAGGTGTCTCACCAGGTGGTCGTAGACTTCTTGCTCTTCCGGGGACATTCTTTGCAAGATAGCAGCAGCATCTCCTCTCAAAGCTAACGTAAGGGCGGTCGCCTTCTCCCTGGATGACCAACCGTTCGCTTTTGCAGCCGCTTCAAACTGACGCTGATAAACATTCCACGACGTTGAACCATCAAATTGCGGTGGTTTGAGGCGCATCAGCCCAACGGATTCCGGATTGGCACTAACTTTGTTCTTGTTCTCCATTGCTGAAGGTTGATAGGGCAAATCCTCGAAGGTGTTGACGTCCAACGTTGTGATTTTGTTCGGAACTCCCTGGATCCTGCCTTCCATCAAAAGAATTCGCTCTTCCAGTGTAGAAGATTTTTTTAAAATTTCTTCGTGTAATTCCCTTTTTACGTTTGATATCTTTTTTTCCAACTTGGCAGAATTCTCTTCTAGTTTTTCTCCAAGCTCGCCTTTTAAACTGGTAATAAGTTCGGAATTTTCTAGTAATTTAGTCTCCAGGGCGGCGGAATTTTCTAGCAATTTAGCCTCCAGGTCGGCGGAATTTTCTAACACTTTAGCCAGGTCGGCGGAATTTTCTAGCAACTTAGCCTCCAGGTCGGCAGAATTTTCTAGCAATTTAGTTTCCAGGTCGGCGGAATTTTCTAGCACTTTAGCTAGGTCGGCGGAATTTTCTAGCAATTTAGCCTCCAACTTAGCCTCCAAACATTGCAGCATTTGGCCGATATCACTTGCACTAGCAAAAACAAAGTTGTCCGGGTCATGGCCTTCGTCAATTAATGCTTTACGAAGCCGCTCCTGCAAGTCCGCTTTCTTCCCCGTCGTATCGCAGTCCCTTTCCTCCAGCTCCTTTTTCAGCTCACTAACTTTTAAGTCCGCTAGTTTCGCCATTTTCACGCACACTAATTAGTCCGATTTATTTCACTTCAATTTTATTTTCACTAATGTCCAATTCACACCCGACACCTGACACCAATGTAGCGTTTTTCGTTCGTTAAGGTGTGAATTAAAACACTCGGTATATTAAAATAGTCAACTAATTTATTTAACACTATTACAGTCTTATTACCTAATTATTAAACACGAACACTAAACACGAACACTAAAAACTAACTGTCACTTAAGGCTACTATAAACATTTATCTTCACAGTATTTATTTCTAACTATTTATGTCGATCGATAATCGCGCCCGCGCTCCGACTGCACTCTGAATATTACTGGTTAGCGAGCAAGGCAGTTTCTCTTATATACCTATCGATCGATACTCTGGAATGTTCCCGAGTTTTCTACGTTTGCCCAGAGCGGTCGCTACTTGCGCTTCGCTGCCTCGATGGAATAATACTCCGGAATAACCTAGAACTTCTGGCGTTTTCGCGGCTGTTAAGGTCGTCACAATATAATATATATTTGTAGAACATAGCACATCATTGTATACATATGTATATATGACAGAAAACAATAACATAAGTAAAAAATTGAATATTTACAAATTTAAATATTTCTTCCTAACATGTAACCTGTTAATTTGAATAGAATCTTTTTCCATAATCGCCCCTGAGAAAAAGTTTTGTCAATTTACACATACGTAGAATCCCACCTTTTAGCCGTAGAAAATGCCACATTTAGCTGTGCAAAAACGTGTTGAAGTAAACACATTCCAACTAAATCAAAAATTTGTCCTCTTTTACAGTTATAGCAATACAGACCTTGACTGGAAATTGTATTCTTTGGAATATGAATGGTGCACGTATGTATGTATATGAAATTGAAAATCACATTACGGGTGACCGAGAGTTACGATTGATCAATGTAATATTGCGATAAGTCTACTTCAATAACCCTTCCGAATCACCAATGTTGATATTCGTCCCATTTGTTCTGATATATACAAATGTGTTTTGTTCGAAGTCACAGATAACTTTCTTTAAACCAAAATTATATTCCTTGTTCCTCCAGGCTATTTATCACATCGTATATGTTACGTGTGCAAAAATCGAATTACAATAAATTCAACTAAAAATACAATAATTAATGTAACCTTAAAATAACGATAAATAGTTTCATTCCTTCAAATTCTTGTACTAAATGTTTAATTAGAGGAAACATTCTTGATTATTTTCTTTGGAGTCATCCCCATTTCTGGCATAATGAGCTGATGTTCACGTTCTAGGCTTCTCTCTTGCACTCTGTCAATTCGCATACTATTTTAACTTCGGCTTTCTTGTAGTTGTAGGGGCTGTGGTATCGTAGACACAGTTTGGGTTATATGCCATCTGTGTCTTTCGATATACTTTAACCTGGAAGATCTATTGTATGTGGGGCTAAATGCGTACATATTAGTTACTGTATGAGTTTGTTTACATCCTGAAATTATTAATAAATAAGTAAATGTGTTTTACATATAATCTGTAATAAATTCACCTTAAATTCACCTTGCTATGCGTGCGGTTGTTTGGGAAATCACACCATCAAAATATTAGGTTAGGTTAGGACGTTAGGTGGTGGTTCTTGACATTGGCGCTGTGCGCAGACCCGACTGGTGTACATTGGTGTCATCTAAAAGCTACGTCTCAAAGTGTAATCAATTAGAGGGCAAGTAAACGGCCATACTAAACGAAACGCTAATCATTTCTATTAATTTACTTACTATGGTTTCGTAGTAACTTAACTGCGCGGTAACATTCGCTGTTAAGTACGCATTCGTACGTAATAAAAACTAAGGCAAATTAATACATATTTTTATACGAACATGGTTATAGGTTTTTCAAATCATACTTGTGGGGACGTAACAAATCGCAGTCTGTAGATACCTACTGCGATGTAAATAGGTTTGAGGTTATGATAAGGTTATGTTTGCGTTTTTGACGTTTCTAGCGGGCAACCATGACGACGCGTAATAAACAGCTGTTGGAATGTTGAGGTGTGTTCACCAAAATCGCTCGCGTTTTGGAAAATTTTGAAGCAAAAGCGCCCTTGAAGCCGTTTTGCGTCGATTTCAAAAACTCACGCAACGTAGAATTGTCCATAAATGGCCTCTCCAAATTTTCTATAAAGAATTAAGAATCCACTTTTTCGCACGTGAAATGGTGAGAAAAAACACGCTAAGTCAAAATACTTACTATAGACAAGAACTATTTCAATTCTCTACCGCGTGCTGTCCCTCCATTTACCCTTACACATTCAAATAACTCAGTCTTCCAAGCACCAACCATAAATATATTTATATATAAATGAACTTTTATAGCTTTGAGATTATGTATTAGATATCCCAGCATTCAACGATTCGCCGCGGATAATCCGTCGGGCCCGTCTTACAAAATATCCTTCCATCAATACTCCACGCCATTCTTCTCCCATATCTTTCCAAAGCTGCCTTCAACAAATCCACATTATTGCGCGTTAAATCCTCCTGTATAGATATTTTCATTACCTTCAATAGTTTTCTCTTTGACAGGATATCTTGCTTGTGTTTGTGATTCACAAATTTAACTATTATTGGTCTTGTATTTGAATCAGGTGAACGTTTACCCACGCGGTGACATCTGTCGATAACATCCGCAATCATATCATTCAATTTTTCCTTTATGGTCTCAAGTACAGTGTTCTGGACATTCTCCCCGCCCTTCTCTTCGATACCAAACACGCGAATGGAGTTTCTCCTAGAGTATTGTTCAAGGTCATTAATCTTTCCGTCCAACTGCCCAATTTTCTCATCCTTACTCTCTATCAATGATTGCAGTTTCTTCCCACCTTCATGTATTTGAAGAAGTGCTTCTAACGTCCCCTCAAATGCGTTTCTTGCGTTTCACTTGCAAACATCCGCTTGAAGATCTCTTCAACGTCTTGAATTTGCGTTTTCGTAAGCATTTGTTGTTTATAATTTTCTATAACGGAGTGCAAACAGCCACAGTCTCACCAAAACCACTCTCACTCAATTTTGGGACGAATTACTATGTAAAGTTACTATTTTCTTCGGCACTGATGACATACGTGTTTACATACCGGCTGCCATTTTTTCAATCATGTCACACTATTACGTGACACCATCCAATACAATGTTATCGAAACCAGAGGTCAAAACTGGCTACGGGACCACCGGATAAACGTGCCTGCCGAAGCACAGCGGCGGAGTGAAACATCCGTTTGTCTACCCTGGAGTTCGAACCCAGGATCTGTGGAGTGCAAGGCAAACTCCTTACAACTCGGCCACTCCGCCTACTGCTTGTTTGGCCTTTAAGTGTCCCTTTTTTTGTTTTAATATTTTAATTTCCTGTTTTAATTCTTCAGACAAATCTTCTAGTGCTGACATAATTAAATAGAATAATTTACTTAGAAGGTAAATTGACAACTAAATGGAATCAGAATAGAAACAATACCATAAGAATACGAGCGAAATAGGTTTGAGCAGAATAAGAGTGCAAAGAAGAATAAGGTCAAATAAGTAGAATTCAGTCAATATACAATAGAGGTTTTGACTGATCTAAATCCCAATAGAGACACACCTAGTAACTTCTCCGTCACTCCGTACTCCATCTGAAGAGATCTCTGCGTACTCCGCTTGATGTTCTAGTATCGTTGATGCAAAGTTGTCCTCGCTGATGTAAATTTTACGCGTAGCGTTTATAATGTCCAGTTGGGTTTTCTCCTCTCGTAAATAGAAATCGCATACACCGTATTCGGCTCGATGCACCAAAATGTTGACTAAATCGTGTGGACTGTATAAATTGTAATAGAAAAAAGTAGGATGCGTGTCAAACGAGTAGAATTGTCTATGTTTATTATATTATGTAGCGTTGCTGTTTTATGTGAAGGATACGCAGCTAGTTTCTTCCAATTATTTTATTTGCGTGTGTATACTTTTAACAAAACAGCTAACATTACTAATTACAGGTTCAGTCGTAATCTCTCTTGTCAATCTTCTCCCCGTCATCCAATCCTGTTACCCTAGTAATGGATATCATTTCCTTATATACTCCCCCTCTGGTCCGCCAAAACGTCCTCGTTGGTGGAGCAGGATTTACGGAGACTACCTTGTGGCCGACCTCTTCTACGCAATGGGTGAGTCGGTTTAGGCAGTTTCTTCGCACTACTTATCTTATACGGCGTCAAATCGGATGTATGATAACAACCAATGGAATTATGAGGTTCTTCCAGAGTAGCTATTTCGTAACTTGTTTGGGATCTTATTTCTTTTATTACGTATGGGCCATCCCTTTTTGGTTCAAATTTAGCACAAGTTCCTTCCTTGGAACTACTTAGAAAATGTGTTTTAACCATCACCAAGTCTCCGCATTTGTAAGTCGGCGCATCACAACGCTTGTTATCTGCATACTTTTTCTTCTTATCTTGCTCTCTTTAAGTTAGGTATCGTGCTTCTGTTAACACGTCGGCTAATTTTCGCAGATATGGCGTTACTTGAGGAACAAAGTTTTCTGCATCAACAATCGCTCTTAAGTCCCCAGTAACGTCGTCTTGTGTTCTCAGTTGTCTAGCAAATGTTAGGAAGGCAGGAGATTGTCCTGTTGACTTACACACTGCTGTGTTCATGGCAAATCTCACCAAAGGCAGTTTGTCTGCCCAGTCAGAGTGCTTTCTGCCTACCAATATTGCTAGTTGTGCCTTTATATCTCTATTCTTCCTTTCTACGGGATTAGCTTCTGGATGATACAATGGAATGAACGATTGTTTGATTCCCAAACAGTATGTTATTTTCTGCATAACAGCACTGACAAATTGCACTCCATTATCAGAAATCATTTTCCTTGGTGTCCCGTATCTTAAAACAATTTCATTAACTAATATCTTGGCACAACATTCGGCGGTGGCATCCGCTAATGGAAATAATTCTACCCATCGCGATGCTAAGTCTTCCACAACAAGGATCCATCGGTGCCCATTTGGTGTAATAGGTAATGGGCCAAATAAATCAATGGCAATAACCTCAAATCTTTGTGAAGTTGTTGGCGTTCGCAGCAATCCAGCAGGTTTAGCGTTGCTGGGCTTGTAACGCTGGCAGTCCACGCATTTTGCCACGTGGTCTGAAATTTGTTTTCGCATTCCTAGCCAAAAGTAGCGATTAGCGATCCTATGGTATGTCTTTTCAAATCCATAATGTCCTGCAGTTGGGGCATCGTGATATTCATACAACACTCGTTTTCTTCCATCTGCTGGCACAACAAGTTGGGGCTCTTCGGATTCTAAGTCTGGAGCAAACCGGTACAAAACCCCATCTGTCATAATATATTTAGTTCTGTCCAATTCGGTAGATCCGAGGTTTGGTCTGCAAATGCTCGAATTATCTTTCCTATTTCTGGATCAGTTAATTGATCTTGTCTAACTTCGGTTGTATTCCTTCTTGGTACTTCAACAATAACCGTACAAGCGGTTGTTTCACATGGTGTTCTCGACAACGTATCTGCGACAATATTTGCCTTTCCTGGAGTATATATCACATCTAAGTCGTAGTGTTGTAGAATCAACGCCCATCTAGCAAGTCTTCCAGATGGTGACTTAAGGGACATAAGCCACCGTAGAGGTTGATGATCAGTTCCTACCAAAACTTTTGATCCTTCTACGTATCCACGGAATTTTCCCATTGCCCAAACAACTGCCAAAGTCTCCCGTTCGGTTGTCGAATAATTTTTCTCCGCAGCGGTCAACAAACGACTAGCGTATTCAATAGGGCGCTCGTCTTTGCCTACACCCTGGAGTAAAACAGCACCAATAGCATAAGAACTAGCGTCTGTTCGAAGTACAAAATTTATACCCTCCTCCGCTTGTCTAAGTACAGGAGTAGTAGTCAACAATTCTTTAAGCTTGTCATAAGCTTCTTGTTGCATAGATTCCCATTTCCATGTCGCATTTTTCTTTGTCAAATCTGTCAATGGCTTGGCTACATGAGAGAAGTCCTTAATAAATTTCCTATACCAGGAACATGTTTGTATGAAGGTTCTCAAATTTTTCAGGTTTCCTGGTGGTTTCATGTCTGTAATTGCCTTCACCTTATCTGGATCAGCCTTGATCCCATCAGCGGTTAATATATGTCCAAGGAATTTTACTTCTTCTCGAACCATGACGCACTTTTTGCGGTTGGCGCGCAGAGCAAATTTGTTCAAGCGTTCAAATACTGCACGTAAATCTTTCATATGTTCATCGAAGCTTTCAGAAATAATAATTATGTCGTCTATGTAGCACAACACGGTCATATTTTTTAATCCAGAACGAAACCTGTCCATGAGTCTGAAATGTTGCCCCAGAATTCTTTAAGCCAAACGGCATTCTAAGAAAATGGTAAATTCCAAACGGCGTAGTGAACGCAGGTTTGTCTCTATCCTCTTCGCGTACGCGAACTTGCCAATATCCAGATTTAAGATCTATTGTAGTCATAAACAACGTTTGTTTCGCGAGATGTAGCAAGTCATCTATTCTCGGAAGGGGATAATTATCGCTTACCGTAACTGAATTCAGTTTTCTATAATCCACACACACGCGTGTGGAGCCATCTTTCTTCGGAACTAACACGACAGGTGTGGACCATGGAGACTCACATTCTTCAATGATATTCTGCTCAAGCATGTTCTCAATTTCTTTTAAAAGGATACCCTTCTTTACAGGTGATAACCTATTAGGCGGCACTGCTATTGGAGAACAGTCTTGAGTGTTGATACAATGTTCTGCATAAGGTGTTGCGACTCCCCCTGGAGCAAACACATCTTTGAATTCTTCTAATAGTACGTTCAATCGCATTCTTTCATTGCTATTTAACTTGATACCTTCATCATCTCTAAGCTTTAAGGATAATGCTGGAAGTCCATTTGATGCAACTTCGTCTATTTGCTTTGCAGATATTTGAGGTAATACGTTTGTGTTTACAAAAGGAAAATCAAGTGTTGGGTCATCAGCAAAATACCAACTACCATGAGGTACATTTATTACAACATTAGCCTTCTTTAAAAAATCTACCCCTAACAAGGTGTGGTTATGCGTAACCTTTGGAAGAATTACAAACTTTTGCTGAATGCAACGCTTCCCAATATGTACATCAACAGTGGTTTCTAGAATATCTTCTGTAGTCATGTGACCATCAGCGTAAGTTATTCTCAGCTTTGTCGGAGTAAATGTGCAACACATACCTTGTAACAATTTGTAAAGTTGACAACCGGCAATACTGATTTCGGCCCCTGAATCCGCAAATCCTACACCAGTTTTGTCGTTTATTTTCAACGGAAGAAGTGGTCTTGAGTTCAAATCTGGTAACGAACACGTTATCTGCCAAAATTCTGCAGTTGCGATCTTAACGGTGTTCTTTTTACGTTCATTGCACTTTGGGCACTTAGCACGAATCACTCCTGGTTCATCGCAACCATAACATCGTAAACTGTGGTTAGTAAGTGTAGTTGTGTTAGTACTCGAGTCATTTGTATCTTTCGCTAGAAGTTTTCTACAAATGTTCATCTCATGTCCGAATTTTTTGCAATAGCCACATCGGTTTTTTGGACGATATGTCACAGCGCTATCAGCGGTCGTCACTTTAGAGTGTGTTCTGAAAGGTGGTGAAGATAATGCACTCTCTGTGCCCGTCGGTTGTTTGCTTTCTGCATACTCTGCAATGGAAATTACAGCATCTCGAGCTTTTGAAATTAAATCTTCATAAGACTCTATGTTTTCGCGGGGAACACGTTTCCTGATTTTTCTGTTGATCAAACCGTAAACCATATCTACTTTAATGTTATCGTCTAATTTATACGGGAGTTTCGCCAAAATTGATCTTGCATTGCAAAGAAACGAATCACTTTTCTGCTCACCTTGCGGATTCGAAAATACTTCCTGAAATAATTTGTATGCTGGTTTTACATTACCATACATAGAACGTAATTTTTCGAGAGCGTCATTCCACGAACATGCTGACTCCTTAACCCCTTGCCACCAGATTGCGGCATCTTTAGTTAACACCATAGGCAATCCTTTTAAGGCATGTTCATCAGTGACACTGGTACATTCCTTGAAAACTTGCACTGCATCAATAAATGCTTCAACAGCGTCACTGGATGCTACAGATCCATCAAACCGGGCAGTACATTTTGCGAGAGTTCCGGTAACGAAAGCAGGCACGGCCCTCTCGGAAGTGTCTATACGTGGCGAGGTAAATCTCTGCAAAATCTCAGCTTGCGACTGCTGGAGAGATGTTAAAATAGTGGCCAAATGTTCTTGAGTCATGACCACTTGTTGAAAAGCTGGCGAGTGCTCCTGTGGCATAACTACTCGTTGAGCTCCACTACTTCCTTCCCCATGAGTATCATCTTCCAAAATGTCATCATTCTTCCTTCGGCGCATAATGAACGTAAAAAAATTTTTTCACCTTGCTGTCGGGTTAATTGTCACTTTCTTGGTGTTTGTAGATGTGTTTTCATATATTTGTATTTTACTGTGTTTTTATATACTCGCGCCATGCACGGTGCCCGATCTTACCCGAACGAGCACGACTCCGTATTGATTTTTATATTCCGACGCATTCCTCGCCCGACCTGCATGGCGTGCGGTTGCTTGTACTAAGTGGTCCAAATAAACTGCAATACAACGTCACACTCGCTTTTATTTTATTATAAGAGTTACGAAAGTGCAAACAAAAATACAGCATCACACCCCGTGAAACAACACATGGTCCGTCGAGCCGGATAATCCATCCAGCGACTGTAGGCGATACAAGTGCGAAGAAGTTGCATGACGTGGCATATTCCGAGCAGTGCATCATTTGGAGCGGCCATTGTACGAACATCTGGCGGTGGAATCCTGTAACCAATCCCAGTAAGTTAACCTTTATTTACGCTTATATTTCGAGCAAGTACATTTGCATTTATTTCGGCATTTTTTATACGCATATTTACACGATCTGATCATGTCGGTGAATTTCAAACGCAAACGTGGTTCAATCAAAGCGCGAATTACACTATTTCGAACACACGTTGATAATTTCAAAGAGGTTGACTTAGACGATGGCGATTGTGCGCGAATAAACGAATTCAGAGTACGATTAGAAAAAGCTGAGGCTTTATACGAACAATTTGAATCCATTCAGGAACAAATTGAAGATGATACGGAGGACTTATCGAAAGAGTTACTCGAACGCGAATCCTTTGAAAAAGAATACTTTAGTTGCATTGCGGACGCGAGGTCAGCTCTGCAAAAATACGAAGCGCGGGTACCTGTACCGAGTTGCGGGACACCTGTTCGAAGCGTCGGGACGTCTGTACATAACACAGGGTCATATACGGGCGAAAATACATACGCGATAAAGTTACCACAAATCTCATTACCGAAATTTGAGGGAGACTATGAAACGTGGCTTGAATTCCGGGACACATTTGAATCACTTATTGATAAAAACGAGTCAATTAGCGACATCCAAAAATTCCATTACTTGCGTGCTTCACTTGCGGGAGCTTCGGCACAATTGATCCATTCGTTGGAATTTACAGCAGAAAATTACGCGCTAGCGTGGTCGTTGTTGAACGAACGCTACAACAATAAACGATTATTGGTCCACAACCATTTGGAGAAGCAAGAAGATGAAAAACAAGTCGAAACGAGAGAAGTAAGAAAAATCAAAGAAGAGTTAGAACAGATCTTAAAGAAAGAAAAAGTTAACAAACCAACTACATTGAGAGTCATAGTTATTTTCCAAGATAGAAGAATTGATGATGGACTTATTAAGAATGAACGCAGAATTAAATGGAAGAGTACAAGAGGGAGAGTATATAAAACAACTATTACTGAAGAATGCTACTACTGATGGCGAAATAAATAAACACAGTTATAGTCAAGCCGTTAAAAAGGATAAAGAGACGATTTTACTAGTAAAACCTGTTGATAAAACGCAAACCTCTAAAGTGACAAGAGAAAATCTTGAAGAAAAAATCAATCCGAGTACATTGGGGGTAGGAATTTCCAGAGTTAAGTATGTAAAGGAAGTAGGTATAGCAATGAGCTATAACAAGGCGGTATCGAGCATTCAAGTATGTAAAAATTTTGAGGAATGCTTGGGCGAAGACTATGTTGTTAAAGAAGCAATAAAAAGGAACCCAAGACTTAAATTATTAAATGTTAATGAAAAAGAGTTTGAAGATGAAGAAATACTGAGAGAGAAAATAATAAAACAGAACTGGATTTCTGGGAATCACAATAAATGTATAAAACTCATTCATATATATGCAACAAAAAAAGGAAAAAATAATGCAGTCATTGAGGTCGATACAACAACGTACAAAATGCTGAACTCAAGGGATAGAATTAACATTGGGTGGCGATCGTATATTTTTTTTGATCATATACACATAAGACAGGTGCTTGAAATACGGCCATATAGCAGGCGATTGCAATAATAAACAAGATGTGTGCTGACAATGTGCAGGAGCACATAAATCTGATGAATGCCTATCAGAAGAAGTAAAGTGTGCCAATTGCGAACATGCTGCGAAAACGTTAGGGCTTGCACACATTGAATACACTCACAACGCTTTCGACAAAAAATGCGAAACATAAAAAGATCTATTCCCAACAACAAAAGCGTTTTGATTTTCCGCAGCTGTATGGTGATCAGATATAGCAACTAAAGAATCGGATTATAGCGTTGAATATACAAGGGTTTACAACCCATAAAGATGAGCTTGAATGGTTCTTATGCGAAAACGGACCTGCTGTAGTTTGTTTGAGCGAAACACATATCACTGACGCATTTGAGGCTAGCGAAATTGACATTAAAGGATACAATTATGTTTCAAATAATTCCAGTAGTCGACATACAGGTGGTGTTTTGATTTATGTAAGAAAAGAAATTCCCTTCAGAAGATCAATGGCACCCACTCTTGACAAGAATTATTGGATGATTGGAATTACAGTAACTGTACAAAAAGGAGGTACAATGTCATATGTTGTTATCATTCGCCAAGTGCCACCATGGGAGATTTTATGATAGGGTTGGACGTGGTATTGTCGGAGTGGTCAGCTCCCTCATGAGATTAGCCTTGTTGTGGCGAGGGGGCTCAGTACGGATTTCTGCCCGGCCGGGTCAACGGGGCACTCCCCGGTGGCAAGGTCGAACTGGCTTCCCGAAGCGAACGATCTCTTCCCCAGGGACCTCACACCTTGTGAGTCGTGTTTATGTGGTGGCGCGCACGGGGCTCCCGAGCTGAGACCGTCATTTTTTCTTAATCCTATGGCGGTCCCCTTCTCACCAAATTCTTTTCTATCGGTCTAACCTTGACCAAAAAACTTTTTCTGACCCCGACGCTATTATATATCGAGGGCTAGGGGTCAACTCTCCCAATTCCCGCCCTAAAATATCCAAAAAAAAACTTAAAAAAAAAAAAAAAAAAAACGTGTGTTCTGTCCCGGACTGCCCCCTGTTGACAACCCTGCGACCCCCCGGACAAGAACGGAATCTAAGGTGTTGGCCGTGCCGAGGGATGCATGGCAGCACGTAGTCTGCCGCGAACGGCCCTCCAGACCCCATGTGGCATGGCCGTGAAAATAAGTAGCGGCCCGGCGGTGCTCTGCCACACGGGGATCTTTTTCCTCTCACCGCACCCCTGCCAGTAGGGCTAAAATGGAACCAACATGAAATGCAGAATAAAGGCCAAGCCTCGGATGGGTTCGGCGGCCAAGCAGCGCCCCGACCAACAGCTCGTGAGGAAGAGTCAACCTCACGAGTTCAAGCAGACTCACCACTACTAGGCCATGCTAGCCATGGCAATGGAGACGGGGAGTTTAGTGCAAGGAGCACGAAGACACCTCGGTCCCCGCTTCTCCAAAAGCGCGGTGCTGACAAACCATCTACAGACACACCGAAAAGACCAGAAGACATGTGCGATTCCCCAAGGCCAGGTGGATCGGGGACTCCAGACTTCGGGAGAGCGACGGCCAGCGACGACGATGACGCGGCAGCAGCACTGTCGACGGGATCAAGCCTTGAAGCTATGGGGTAGGACGACACCGACCTCGACAGCACCATCGTACCGGCTGAAAGGGGCGCGCCTTTCAGAATCCCGTGCTACTGGTCCATCCCGGGTCTGGAGGACGTGTCCCCTCCGGACGCACGGGAGTGGAGACTGGCGAAAGAAAAAGAGAAGAAAATCCTAACCGATGGCAGGGTCATTACGCAGAGAAGTCCATCCGAAAGTACACTTTCAACGACGGGGCTCACGCAAGAATGCAAAGACGGCGACAATGGGTCCACGAACAAAGGACGTAAAACCAGGAAGTCCAGCTTGCCGCCAGCAGGGTTGAACTTCTCTATTCCCTCCGATGAGAGCGATGACAAGGGAGACGGTATGAGTACCAGCAGCGGGGAAACCCTCCTCACACCTACCGGGAACTAAGATCAAAACGAACAGGGTGGGGCTTTCGTGTGAGGTTGTCATGAAGGATGCTCACATCTCGACGCAATCTGCAACGGCTAGCGACCCCGGCTTGCACAACTCGGGGCAGTCAAAGCAACACAAACAAGTGGAAGCGAGAAGCATATCGACGCAGACGGACGACCCACACGCGCCGGAGTCGACTCGAATAGCGGAGGGGCTGCGCAGTCACACCAAAAGCTATGAAAGCTTCCTGAACATAGAGGGGTTGCCCTGGGAAGAAAGACACTACGAAGCTACAGCAGTCCGCAAAGGAAACCCGCTAAAAGCGGACGAGAACCAACTGATCGCCATACCATGCGAAACAGGCACACTGGGAGAAAACCCCTTGATCAGAAGCCTGGTAGATGAGAACCCCCGGCTGGGCGGATGGCTAATGGACAAAAAACTTGCGGAGGGGGAGTACATCCAAATCTCCACCTCCATCAACATCTGCCAGGCCGAGGCCGCCCCCAACACCATAACCCGGAAAGTCATTGCGGTGGGACTGGGAGCCCTACACAACGGTTCGGACGAGGCCAGGTGCAAAGTATACTGCAACGTTAAAAAAATCCTGGAAATAGCGAAAGACAAGCACCCCGACTTGAACCATATAGCTATCACCAACCACACGATCTGCAACCCCAACACGACGAGGAAAGCTGCGGAGTACCTGGGACATGGGACGGGACAAACAGTCACGGTCTATGGCAACAGCAGAGCGTCATATGCGGGAGCTGTAGAAAAGAACCGAGGGCAGACTAGCACGAGAACGTACACCCCCAGAGACTCTATGAGGACAACAATAGACATTAAGCTAAACAGCACCGCCGTGGACAACGGGCAGATCATCCAGAAGATGAAAAAGGAAATTAACATCAAAGAACTGGGGGTCAAAATAAACAACCTGAGCAGGAACTCCAACAATGTCCTAACCTTCCACCTTCAAGAGCAAAAGGAGGGAGCGGCGCAACCCTTCAAGGAGGCAGTAAAAGCAATTATTGGCAGGGACAATCAAATAGAGCAGAAGAAGACCCCCACTGCCACGATTATAATCCGGAACCTGGACTGCCTCACGGAAACAGCTGATATCAAGCAAGGGATCGAGAGAGCTATTAAGACGAAACTCGAGGAAGACGAGTACCGCATAAACCTCGTAACAAACAAGCATAGAATCAACCGCTACACAGCCATCATCGACCTTCCCAAAGACATGGCCAAATTTGTCACCGGTAACGGAGGTCAAATCGACGTGGGCTGGCAGGAAAAGACCGCCCTTCCAATGTTGTACCCGTCAAGGTGCCACAGGTGCCAAGGGCTGGGGCACATGCGCGAGCAGTGTCCGAACGCCGAGGGCAGCCCGAGCAAAGCAGTGCTCTGCCAGAGATGTGGCAAGCACGGTCACAAAGCCAAAGAATGCACGGCAGAGCGAGCCTGCTACGACTGCAAAAAAAGTGGGCACTCTATGAACTCCATGTCCTGTGACACCTACAGACAACTGGTCAGAGACATGGAGAAGGAAGCAAGAGCCAACAAAGCTGGGCATAGAATCGGAAGGGTTAGCACAACACAAGTACCGGCAGAGGGCAAAACCGCAGAACCACACGGGGACCGAAACGGGCCCGACGGTGAGCTAAGCAGACCTAACACCCAGGAAACGGACAAGGAGGGCTTCCGAACCGTCCAAAACAGAAGGAGCAAAGTGTCGGCGCGACAAGCAGAGACTAACCAACCAATCAATGTCAACTAAATACCACGACAAACACAGCGAGGAAGAAGTGCGAATCCTTCAAACCAACATGAATACAAGCTACGCAGCTATGACTCTCCTTGATCGCACGCTTAAGGACAACAGGATCGACATCGCCATCATCACTGAGCCGCACAAAAGGTCCATTAACGATTTACGGTGGTTCCCCAGTCCCAACCGGAATGCGGTAATCCGGATACTCCGCCAAGAAAGACCTACAAAGGCGGGGAGAGGAGATGACTACTCCTACGTATTATGGCGGAACACCCTATACATCGCCTGCTACTGCTCCCCAAACCAAACCCTGGAGTACTTTAACAGCACGCTCCACGAAATCTCCACACTGCTGACCACGTTCAGGAGCATAAAAATCTTTCTTGGTGGTGACTTCAACGCCAAGTCCCTGGCCTGGGGCGAATCCACGGACACACCGAGGGGACGTGCTATGGCGGAGTTCATCTCGGCTGGCGACCTCCGCGTCGTAAACACATTCGGCACACCCACATGCCGGCGCGGCGCAAGTTCATCGATCCTGGACTTGTCCATGGTGAACAACCACTTCAGAGGCCACAGGACAACGTGGGCAACCTTGGCGTCGGAGAACCTCAGCGACCACGCAGACATAGTCGTGACCATCTCCACACCTGTACCCGAGGCACCGCACGCAGAGGCAAAGTGGAGGATCAGTGACAAAAAAATGGGAAGAGCAACCATGGTTATCCAAAACAACCTACTCCATGTCAGACAGCTAACGGTGACAAAACTCGATAACCTCACCCATGATACCTGCAACAAGATTTTTGGTCCAAAGACTTACTCCCGCTCCAAGCCGACTGAGGTCTACTGGTGGAACCAGGAGGTGGCTGACTGCAGAGCGAAATGCAACGCGAGCAGGAGAACTGCCACAAGGAGCAGAACAAGGCCCAGCAGCACCCCACAGGATGCGGAAGGAGGTGCCCAAAACTACCAACAGGATCGCAAACAGCTGAGAAAAGCCATCAAGGTAGCCAAGAGGACGGCCTGGAACAAGCTCCTGCTCGAGGTCAACGACCACACCTGGGGGGACGCCTACAGGATTGTCTGCAAGGGTATGAAGACGCTACCTAGTGACGTTGGACCCAACCCGCGCTAGCGAGATCATCGGCGACCTCTTTCCGGACGCCCCAACCGTGGCTTGGACAACAGAGGTGAGCGCGGGGGAGCCACCCGACGAGGTCACAGCGTCAGAGATCCTGAGGGCTTCCCAGGACCTATAAGTTGGGAAGGCACCCGGGCCGGATGGAGTCCCAGCGGCTATAGTCAGGATGATGATCCAAGAGAAGCCGGACATCTTCGCCGTGCTCTTCGATGACCTCCTGCGGAAGGGTGAGTTTCCCCCCCACTGGAGACGTGCTAAACTGGTCCTCATCGAGAAACCGAAACCCGCAGGAAGCAACGAGGTCAAACATCGACCAATATGCTTGATCAGCGCATGGGCCAAGGTTCTGGAGATCGTCATCCGCAACAGGCTAACTGCGGAGCTGGAAGGTGGCAAAGGACTGGCGGAACACCAGTATGGCTTCCGGAGGGGTCGCTCGACGTTGGATGCTCTGGACAGGATGGTCAGCCTGAATAGGGAATGCGACAAGTTCCGGCAAGGAAAGCGTAGATTTTGTCTCCTCGTCACGATCGACGTAAAAAACGCGTTCAACGCCATCCGCTGGGACAAGATCGCTGAAGCCATGAGGGCTAAGCACATATCACCCTACCTCGTCGAGTGCACCAAGGGCTACCTAAGTGCGAGGACAATCATTCATGACAGAAGGCCCTACCGTATGAAGAGAGGTTTCCCACAGGGATCGGTGCTGGGCCCCACCTTGTGGAACGTCGCTTATGACGACGTCTTCGACATCCCAAGGCTACCGAACGTCCATCTGCTTGCTTATGCGGACGACCTGGCGGTTGTTGTACAGGGCTGGTCAGCCGAGGCCATCATCAGGGACACTGAAGAGATCCTGACTGACGTCCAGGAATGGTTCGATCGCAAGGGCCTGCAGATCGCGGTTGAAAAAACAGAGGCCACCGTCACGAGAGGTAGGAACATTATCAAAACCCTCTCCTTTAACTTCAGTGGGCGAACAATCACCACCCAACCCTCACTGAGGTACCTGGGGGTCGTCGTTGACCGTAATCTGCGGTTCACGGCGCACGCCCTGTACGCCGCAAAAAAGGCGGAGAAATCCATGGTGGCGAAGAGAAGGTTGCTGGCCTCAACGGCAACGTCCATCATCCTGTATGCGTGCCCAGTCTGGGCGGCCGCGCTTAGATTCGAAAAGTATAAGCAGACCCTTCTGTCTCAGCAGCGCAGACTAAACGTCAATATTACCTCCTCATACAGAACGGCTTCTTCCGCTGCCCTGTCAGTGCTTGCGGGGACAATCCCGATAGACCTCCTCATCGAGGAGAGGACGGCCATACGCTATGGGAAGATAGAGAAGAAAGAGGCGCGAAGAATCTCTACGGGCAAGTGGCAGGACAGATGGACTGCGGAAACCCAGAAGGCGCAGTGGACTAGGCTGTTGATCCCGGAGTTGGACGTGTGGCTGGGCAGGAGGCATGGAGACGTCAACCACTATCTGACGCAGTTCTTTACGGGCCACGGGAACTTTGCGACCTACCTAAAGAAGATTTAAAAAAAGGAGGTGGATACGTGCCCACGATGCGACGTAGAGGAGAATGCCAGACATGTCTTCTTCGAGTGCACAGTCACCCGCAATCGAAGGGTGGACGCGGAGGCGGAGCTGGCCATCAGTCTGGCGCCGGAAAATGTGGTGCACACTATGCTGAATTGCCGCGAAAACAGGAATGTCATCGACGACTACGTCTCAGGAGTGCTGAGGGAGCGTGAACGTGCGGAACGAGCCATTACACAGCATTAAAGCCCTGATGCCGCCGAAGTGATGGTTAAAACCCGTGAGGGGAGTACCGCTTCGAGGAACCCGGCAAGAGGGAGGGGGAGTTTTACTCAGTAAGAGTCTGACAGTACCAACTGCATGAACTAAAGCTCAACGAACAAACATCATAGGTGCCATCATAGGTGATTTCAACATAAATGTAGCCGATAAAAATTGCTATCAGTCGAGGAAGTTATTAAATATTGTCAACGATTCAGGGTTAGTTCAGAGGGTCGATTCTTATACTCGGGTAACGCCAACAAGTGCTACGATAATAGACCTTCTAATTACCAATGAAAAAAACTTAGAATATGAAATTTCACACACGCCTAAAATTACTGACCATGCTGTAATAATTATCGGTCTACCTGCTGAAAACGACAGACTACCCAAACCGAAGAAAGTTCGCAGCATTGACAAAATGAATACTCTAGCGTTTCAGTTGGACTTGATAGGTGACGACTAGCAAAGTAATTGTACTGATACCGATAAAATGGCAGATAATCTAATTAGCACAATAGAGACGGCACTAAACAGATACGCCCCCGAAAAAGAACTTACTTGTAGGAGACCCAAGAAGAAATGGTGGAATGATGAAGTTAAGATAGTGATCAATGACAGAGATGCGGCTTATAAAAGGGCGATCATAACACAAGACGACAATCTTTGGGAAGTATACAGACAAAAAAGAAATTACGTATCACAAATGATAAAAACAGAAAACAAAAATACTATAGTGATCACATTGACAGCGTTAGGCATGATCTTGTAAAAATGTGGAAAACATTGAAAGACTTGACAGGAACAGCTGAAATACACTGTGAAAAAAATAATTTTTCAGCAAGGAAAATACTCAAAAGATACAGATATAGCAAATATGTTCAATGGTTATTTTATTGACAGCATTAGTGAAATAGCGTTAACAACAGCAAAAAGTCACAATACTGAGTATATATTGAAGAACATGGATCAGCGGTTATCAAAATTTGATTCATTTCAAGAAATAACATTATCAGAGTTAAAATCTATTGTCAAAACCATGAATAACCGGAAAAGCAGTACAAATGGGATAAATACAGGTATTCTAAAATTGTCATGTGAAGCCATTGGGAATCGGTACCTGCAACTAATTAACAACAGCTTATCTAAAGGATACTTCCCAACATCATGGAAAAAATCAACCGTCATACCGATAGCGAAAGTAAAAAATACTAATTAATGTGAGGAATTTAGACCTATCAACATGGTACCACCCTACGAGAAGCTGTTGGAATTGGTAGTAGATCAACAATTGAAATTCTATATGGAAAAAAATGCTATCTTAACGAAACATCAAGCGGGCTTCAGAAAACATAATTCCTGCGAGACAGCCATTCAGTCGGTATTAGTGCGGTGGAAGCAAACCTGAAATGAGCAAAAAATTGTGTGTGCGGTATTTCTTGATCTTAAACACGCATTCGAAACAATAGACAGAAATTTGTTACTGTGTAAACTTAAGAGAATGGGTATCGGTGGTGCAGTGCTGGGGTGGTTTTCTAGTTACTTGCAGGGGAGGATACAGCAGACTAGGTTCGGTGGTGCGGTTTCATCAGAGCTATCTACTGTTTTCGGTGTTCCACAAGGAACCGTGCTTGGACCGACACTTTTTGTTATTCATCAACGACATGATTAAATATGTTCATAAGTGTGAAATTCAGTTGTTTGCCGATGATACTCTTGTTTATGTTGTTGGTAGTAATGTTAACGATCTGATTGATACCTTAAACCGGGAACTTGAGTTTGTTAATCAGTGGGTAAATGACAATAACTTAAAGCTAAATATTGTTAAATCTAAGTTTATGGTTATTGGAAGCAGATATCGATTGTATAATGTCCATGACATTAATGTAGTTAAAGTGGACGGTGTAAAGCTGGAAAAGGTGTCTGAGATTAAGTATCTTGGCATTATTATTAATGAGCATTTAAATTTTTGTAATCATGCAGCCTATATCTCCAACCGAGTAGCAAAAAAAGTCAATTTTCTTGCTAGGATAGGCAAGGATATAAGCCCGTATACAAGGCGATTGATCTATATGTTGATTATTAATTCACACTTCAACTATTGTGCGAGTATATTGTACCTTTGTAATAAGACTGCTATCGATAAATTACAAACGAAACAAAGCGCAGCTTTAAGAACCATTCTGCATTGTAACAAATATACAAACAGAGCTTTTATGTTGAATACATTAAATTTATTAAGTGTAAGACAGACAATTGTGCTTAACACAATGGTAATCATTTATAAATTGTTAAATGGACTTATCTGTAAACATCTCTTGGACAATGTTACTTTTGTACAGGATATACATAGTTATCAAACCAGAAACCGAGAAGACTTTTACGTAACTACAGTCTCTAATAGGTACAGCCAGAGAAATTTATTTCACGATGGACTCATACAGTATAATACTCTCCCGAACGAAATAAGAAAATTCGAGACACTGAAATCGTTTGCTTTTAGATGTAAGGAACATATTAAGGGTATTATTCATATATGACAGGATAGTCGTCTGGACACGTTATTTATTTATTGGGATTTCTTTGTATATTGGTGCGATTAGTTTGTTTATGTTTTTTTATGTACATATTAAGTTTATTTTTTTAGAATTAGGAATGTACGACAGTGTTTGGTATTGGGTATTTCTTTGTAATTTCTTTGTATTTTATGTAAACTTACCTTTTGATTTTGTTAGCTGATTGCTAAATAAAGATTATTATTATTATTAATTACATTTAAGCGATTCTCGTTTACGTCGGCATTCTCGGGTAAAGATGATTAGTGAGACCGCATTTCAGACACCTAATTTCTTAAAATCTACTCGTGTTTGACGAACAGAGGACTTTTAATCTCTTCCGTTAGGTTTTTGAAATTGATTTCTAGTGTTAACTGTTGTGGTATTTCTATTTTGTGTGTTCAAACCTATTTTGTTTATGTTTTTATCTACATGTGATTCTCCTGTTATAACTAGATTGCCTATTTTGGGAGCCTCAAAAGAAAGTGCCAAATTTACTTCCTTTTCGAAGGCAAGAGCTTTTCACGTGTTTTAGGGTCGTATATCCCTCTTATGAACTGAGCACGGAACAGCACCGCTGCAATTGACGTGCCCCAACCCTTTTCGGGACAAACAAACGCACACGTGTTAGTTAAATGCCTTAGGACCGCAACATATTGAGCAGTTGATTTGTGCGGCAATTGGAGTCGTAACAGAAACTTACTTAGATGCTCTTTAGATGCTCTTTGAGTACTTTAATTAGCTCGTTATATGATTTAGCAGTTGGAAGACCGGCGCAGTTAAACTGGTGAGGACGTGGTAGTGCTTACTGCCTAAACAATTTATAAGTACCTTTACTTTAGCGGCGTTCACTTCCGGCGTGTCAGTTGTTTTATGTCCTTCGTGTATAAACTTCATCATTTTAAGATAGCGTCCATAAAGAAACGGAAAGTTACAAATCGCAACACCCTGTATATATCGAAAAAGAATAAATGTAATAATTGCATGCCTACAGAAATTTGTACTTTGCATAAGAATCTTGATTACACAGTTAAATGTCGCCAATACGATTAATTTACCACACGTTTATGCTTATTTCTCGCAACACCCTCTGTATGTTATATGGCTAAAAATTAAAAAGTGTAATGACGTATACTTATTAATAATATAAGAATTTGATTAACAATAGATATCGTAGGTCTATTAAGTAAATCATCATTCTAAGGAGCATTTGCGGATAAGAGAATACCCTGTATATTACGGTAAAACTGCCAATAAAATTAAAAATACCTTATATAAAAAGTGCTTTCAATTAAATACTATAAATATTATTAAAAAAAGCTTGCCTCCGGCCGGGTTTGAACCTCGCTGCAGTACTTCTAAACCCGTACTGCTGTTTTTTTTTTATCCTTAACTTTTATTTATTTGTTAAAATTAGAATGTAAACGAGAACAATATGTACAGGTTAATAACTGCATGCCTGGGCCTAACATGGCTTTTGTGCAGTGATAAAATAATAATAAAAACACATGGTTTGTTTATAAAATATGTTTGTGTATATACAGGGTGAGTTATTAGTATCGCGGCGGTCGATAGCTACTAAATCGTTAGACAAAGAAAAAAATGTTTAGGACAAAAGATGATTGGCTCACTAGTTTCTATAAAGTAAAATTATTTTTATTTATACAGGGTGTTGCATTTAGTCGTTACGTAAAATAAGTATGTTTTTTAAATGGAACGCCCTGTATATTTTATTATTGTATGAATACTAACAAATTTCGCTATCCAACGGTATAGGTTGCTAACTCTCAGCGTTAATAGTACCTGAGATATTCAATTATTTCTCCAAAATATCCCGGTTGCACGATCTTCTTTAAAACTATGTAAAAATGACATTTTTTGCAGACTTTACTTTTAAACTAAGTCAGACAATAGTCAACGCTAGTAGATAGATGATAGTATCCAAAATATTAGATTCACTGGGTGTTCATAAAACTTGGTAAATTTTAATGTTTTTCAAATCGCTTTTCCTTCAGTTTTTTAAATGGAACACCCAGTATTTTATGTGCTAATTGAATTGCCCATCAAGTTCCCATTAATTTATATCAAATATGTCATATGTTTTTAATTAATTTTATCTACTAATTTTCGTGATATTTACGATTTAAAGAAAAATGTGTACCTAATATTATCTAAATATGCCATTATGTTCTTGTTCTGTCTTTTTAGTTTGTCTCTTAGTTGTAAATCAGTAATAGTATATTCACATATAATTTAAGAAAAAAAATTTAATATTATTAGCGTTTATTAAAAAATAAAAGCCATTTTACTTAGTATAAATCAAATATGACGCAAATTAAGAAACAAACTATAAACACTTGCAACAAGTTGCACAACAATTAACTAATATTTTAATTAATATTTGGTAGTTGGTCAAAATAGCGCCCCGTCTTTTTCTGCAAGCATTAACGCGCTGTATAAAAGGTCTTGAGATAATTCTTAACATGTACCTCTTATTTACTCTAAGGTTGTCAAAAACATTGGTTATACGAAGTTTCATGTCTTCTGGTGTAGTAGCTGATGATTGGTATACCAGTTCCTTCACATATCCCCATAAAAATAAATCGAGTTTGTTGAGGTCTGGATACCTTGGTGGCCACAATGTAGGACCTCCTCTTCTCTCTTTGGTCACCGTTTTAGTTCATGTTTTGTACTGGTAATTAATATTAGCTGTTTCGTCAAATTGCAACCGAACCCTGTTTATAACACTTGGTTGGGGATGCCGTCTATCCGGATATCGCTGTTCATACATTCTGGATGCTACTAATGTATTTCTGTCGGCTTCGCCATGGATGTAAATCATGTTAATTAATTCTTCTTTGCTATAATTATAACTCATCGTTCAGAGAAAAGACAAATATTGTTACTAATTTTGACAGCAATAATATATTGAGTGTCGTTAGATCTCAATTGTTTGTTTCTGTGAGTAATTAATGCTAATAGTAATAATGAGCGTTTTTTTAAGTTGTATTTTAATACAGTATTACGGATTTACAAATGAAATACAAACAAAAAATATCAAAATAATAATGGCTTTATTAGATAATATTACACATTTTCCTTTAAACTGTAAATATCACGAAAACTACTACAATTGGACATATGGCATACTTAACATAAATTAAAGGGAACTCGGGTGGCAATTCAACTAGCACATAATATACAGGGCGTTCCATTTAAAAAACTCAAGGAAAAGCCATTTGAAAATTTATTAAGTTATGTGAACTTAATATGTTTTGATACAACCATCTATCTACTGGCTTTGACTATTGTCCGACATAGTTTAACGGCAAAAACTGCAAAAATGTCGTTTTTACATAGTTTTAAAGAAGATCCTGCAACGGGCATATTTTGGGGAAATAATTGAATAGCTCAGGAACTATTAACGCTGACAGTTAGCAACCTATACGGTTGGATAAAGAAATTTGTTAGTATTAATATAATAATAAAATATACAGGGCGTTCTATTTAAAAAAAATCTACATATTTTCCGTCACACCTAAATGCAACACCCTGTATAAATGAAAATAATTTTAGGTTATAGAAACTGGTGAGTCAAACAACTTTTGCGTTAAACATTTTTTTCTTTCTCTTACGATTTAGTAACTATCGACCGCCGGGATACTAATAACTCACCCTGTATGTGCATGGGGGTTTTGTGCGTGTTGGTATGTGTATGTGTGTATGTTTGTATGCCTAGGTATCTAGGTAGTGTACAGTTAAAACAAGGCTGAAATTATGTACATAACTGCGGCACAACATTCGACGCATAGAACTGAGGCGCACTGACTTTTATACGCACTACATGCGCACTGATTTTATACGGCACGGAGATTTCTTCTTCGCCGCTGCTGCTGAAACCGCCGCCGCCGACGTAATCGCCGTCGCTGCTCCGACCGCCAATGTCTCCGGCACCTCCGCCGATTTCTTCACCGAATTTCCCGTCGATATACCCATCGATTGCCCCGTCGATTTCCCTGACGTTGTCACCCCTATCGTACTCTGGCTCAAAGGCGTATTTGTGTTTGCCGCCGGGTCTGTTTTTTGTTATGCTTTTGATTAATAAACTTTCATGCAATTTTGAGTTTTCGTAGAATTTAGAAGCGTCCCTTAAATAATGTCCGAAATGTAGTGCAGCTCCGAATTTTGATGCATCCATTCAATTTTGGTATATCTGTCCCCGTTCTAAATAATTCGTAGAATTTGGTTTGTCCTTTTTGTAATTTCTGTCGATGCGTAGTTGCCAAATGTCCCCAAATTTCCGCTCCATACATCATACCCGGTCTTATAATTGTCTTCATCAGAAGAATTTTGTTGCTTTTGGTGATGAAGCTGTTTCTGTTTAAGAGCGGGTAGAGTAGTTTGATTTTACCCGCCGGTTTCTGTAATACTTTTTCTAGGTGTTGCCGAAAAGTTAAACGTTGATCCAAAATAATCCCCAAATAATTAATGGTTCGTCGAAATGGTATAACTTTTCCTCTTAACGTTAGATTTTTAGAAATTTTGACGTCCTGGTTTCGTTTTGTAAATATTATAACTTCAAATTTGGAGGGATTGGGCCTAATTTTCCATTTTGAAAAATATTTCTCCAGGTCGTGGAGGTGGACTTGCGTGGACGTGCAAAATACCAAGGAGAGGATCCGGAGAGGAAACAATATACTGCCGTGTCGTCCGCGTACAGCGCGATTTTTTTTCTGGGAGTTTCGGCACGTCGCACAGATATTGTAACGGAGAGAGAATGGCACCCTGCGGGACGCCGAATTCAATTGAGCGGGCGGAAGAGA
This sequence comes from Melinopterus prodromus, assembly GCA_964023965.1. NCBI lineage: Eukaryota > Metazoa > Arthropoda > Insecta > Coleoptera > Scarabaeidae > Melinopterus > Melinopterus prodromus. Next base: position 31,784,512 of record OZ030394.1, on the reverse strand, counting down.
TTTCAGTACCCACCCTTGCAGCTTTCTACCGCTAAAATAGTTGTTCAATAGGTGTATCAGGTAAACCCCACCCTACTTAATGTCCATCAGCTTCTCCATAAGGCCGGTGGGCCAAACGCTATCAAACGCCCAATGTCAAGGGTGTCTATGGTGACCTTGCTGTATGCCATCTGGCATTCATTTTCTCCGTTACGTCAGCCATTATCCGTGCGACTTGATGGATACTACTATAGCGTAAGAATTCGAACTGTACAGGCAGCAGCGTGTTCTCTTCCTGATTATACCTTATCAAGCGTTCATTGATGACTTTTTCGGTGATCTTAGAGAGCACGCTGAGGAGGGAAATCGGCCTATACGATAGTGGCTTCAGTTGCTCTTACCCGGCTTGTGGATCGGTATAACTAACGTTCGCTTCCGTTGTTTCGGAAAATGCTGCAATTTCAGAACTGCCCTTACGATATGCGTTGCAGCATCTTATTCGTCACCTGATCAACACCGGGGCTCTTTCTGGGGTTAAAAGTGCCAATCATGCTCTGGATGGTCTTCGGTGTGACCAGGTGAAGATCGTCGAGTACAGGGAAGGGCAGTTCGAAGAATCTTCGCACGTTCTCGATAGTCTTGTGGTGATCCGGAACAGTGTCTGCTTCTCCCTTGTGGGGTCGTTCGTAGTGCCTCGTACTCCCTCGTACTGGCCAGGGGTTCTGCTTTTTCTGCCATGTCCGAAATAAGAAATTTATGATTGTTTTTTAGGACCGAAACGGATGTGTACTGTTTTGTGAGCTTCCTCGTCGGCTTCCACAGTGAGTGGTCTTGCGCGCTCAAGGATGCTGTTTTGCCATATATCGTTTTTGTGCTTGCCCAGCTCTCGTTTTATTGCGGAGTTAAGGTGGTAATACTCCGCAATCGTATCCGGATCCCTGGTTCTTTGGAAGGATCTTCTGGTACCGTTCCTACGCTGTATGAACTCTAAAATGTGTGTGGTCGTAGTGTATTCGTTTTTTGGTGTAATTTCTCTTTGTTTGATTTCGGCGACAACGCCAGGACGTGTGCCTGGCGTTCATCTCACCGATCACAAGGCAACGCTTGTCCCTGGTCAGGTTGGTCAAGTCTTGTTTCGTAAGTCTGTACCGTGGACTGCTGTAGATGCACGTGACGTAAATGTTGTCTTGTGTTTTAATTTTGAAGGTGTTGAATGTTTCTGACTTCTATGTGCGCATGTGCAGTGGAGTTCCGTACCAGGATGGCGACTCCTCCAGATCTTCTCTTCTTGTAAGATCCTTCCTATAGACTGTATAGCCGGTGATTCAGTTGTCATCCTCTTCGATTAGCTTCGTTTCGGTCAAGCACATGACGTCAACGATGTACCTATCTAGGTATTCCTGAAGGTCTGGCATCTTGGGGATCAGGCTGTTACAATTCCACTCACTGATCGTGTATTTAAGCATGATCGAGTTCAGAACCGAAAATTTGAAGTGCCTTCACTTTGCAGATTTGTCGCTGTTGTTCAGTAGAATATTTTTCAAGTTTAGTGGGGCCCAAAACATTTTGTCAAGATTTACGAGTTTTTCTATTTCTGCCGCAATATCTTCCAAAGTAGCTGTGTTCCAAAGTGGCCGCGATTGCTGTGGTGGTGACGAGACAGGCGGCCTTTGTGTGGTTGCCCATGCGTTTCGAGTTGGCTGCGTTGCCGGAATGCACTTTGGTTTAATCGGTGGCACTTTTCACTGTGCCAATTTCGTCTTGTACAGCCGTGGAAAATTCAATGGTGACAGGCTCGCCGCTAGTGTACACCAAACGTGGCACCTGGTGAGTTGTTTTTGCAGGAATTATTTGAGGGGTTACCTGGATGAGTCATTGTCAGCCAGAAGTGCGTATTTATTACGCGTTCCCACGATAGTCCAAGGTGGCGTCTTCACGGTCTGCCGACACGCCGTCTCTCGTTTTCGTTTTTTCTGTAGCTGGAAGTTCTCATCCGAGTCCTGGGGATGGTCGGCGGTCTCCCGTTGATATTCTTGATCTTGTTCTCCTTCCTCATATTCCATGTCGGATTCGCCGGAGGAATCCACTGGAAGTTCTGGCAGATCTTGCGAGCTCGTGGACGTTGACATTTGGCTGTCGAACTGACAGCTTTGGCTGTCAGAGTGACAGTTCGAAAAAGGGAAACTCTTTTTGTCGATTCTTTTGCGCCCTTTCGCCAAAATAACGCAAATTATCATTACGCGCGATGAAATTAACGAGAAAATAGCACACTAATCTGAATTAAAAACACGAATTTAAAGGAAAAAACTGTGAATATCGCAGAGCACTGAAAACCACGTCTGGCTTGTTGACTCGTTGCTAGGCGACCCGTACTGCTGTGAATTTCCCCGCTGAGCCACACAGGACTACAGAAGTGAAGTCTCTTATCATAGTCATATCTCGCGTAAGTATTAGTTGAACTTTGTCAAAGTTCCTTCTGCACTGATTTTATGATGAAAATTGCGACAAACTAACCTTCCATTTGTAGAATAGTCGCTCAAATTGTCGTAAGAGGTAATCTTAAGCCATTTTATGCACAGAGTTGAAAAAAAAAGTATAAGGTGCACCTAACTAAGCAAAATTCACTGTGAAAATTCACCCTTCTCCTGAAAAATAGACATTAGACAAATAGTCAATGTCGCGTCACTTTTAATAAACTAACCGTCTTTTTGTACATTATTATCCGTTTGAACGTCTTTTCGGTCCACACCGGACCTAAATCGGACTGCCGTTACTCGCTCTGTCATGTCGCCACTGTCAACAACTATCGCTTAGCAACCGACCGATTTGACAAATTTTCTGACGTTTCTCGAGGTACACTGAAAATCGGTTATCGGTTAGGAAAATGTTCAAAAATGTAAAACTCAAAAAAGTTTATATAATTATTTTAAATTTAGGTTATGTACGTCACATGTATTTAGCTAATTGGAGAACGAAAATTTGTATGTCGTATTTCCAGTCTCAGTTTTGTCAGTTCCAATAGTTCAGCAAACTTTTCCTGGGTAAAACAGCAGAAATTAAATAAAATCTTTCAATGTTTTTAAGGTTTCTTTTGAGAATATAATGTGACCCCACGTTCGCTTCCTCTTACGTTATTCCTGATATTCTTCATTCAACTGCCGTACTATACACTCCTCATCGGACGACTCCATTGCTACTAAACTAAATGCCGCGGCAAAATACCAGTCAGTGCGTGAATGTGAGTTTAGATTTAGAGTGGATTTACTGGCGCCAATAATAACTGGCGCACCACTAAAATAGAATTGCATGTGTAAACATCAAGTGGCATGCAAGTTGAAATCATGCATGCATGGATTGGAAAAGTCTGCACCGTTCTGAAATCACTGGTGCCAGTGATGACAAATACGTGCAGCAAAACAAAATATGCCTGTGTAAACAAATGCTAGCACATCGGCTCGACAGTTTTTAGTTAGATTTTCGTTTCAGTTGATGTCCTAATTTGTGATTATTGTCGTTTATATAGTTTATAAGGGCAAAAAAGGTGGTCAGCAGAACTGATAATCAAATTTAAGAAGAGTATCAACATTTTGCTTCCTTATTAGTAGATGGTTTTTATAGCTTGCAGAATGTTCTGCTGTGAGATCGCCTACAAGTTTTGCAGAACCACCTAAAGTAGGTCGACGACGAATAGTTTAACTCAGACACGACCTATTTGTCGTTTCTTTTTCTGTATTTCTTTTAGCTTTTTTCCACTAAAAGTTTAGCGACTATTTTGAATGCTTCGGAAAGTTCACTCGACATCTTGCGCAGTCTGAAATATGCTTTAAAAATGAAACTGGCGTGTCAGTTATTTTTGTTTTCGCACATGTAAACCTTTACTGGCGTGCAAATAGAACTGGCGCGACTACTGGCGCCACTAAATCCATGCATGTCTAAGCTCACCTTAATGATAATGCTCTAAAGGTACGGAGACACATGCTTATTACAACGAAAGCATGCTTATTTCCAGCAATAAGCATGTGTGTTTAGACATTGCTAGTAATAAGCATGCTTATTTCCTGGAAATAAGCATGCTTTCGTGCTTCTAATAAGCATGTGTGTCGGTACCTTAATGCGCTTACCTTTAGAGGTACACTAACCTAGACTAATAATCTGTTGGTTCAGTTATCTTTTATTTTTGTTACCTACTTTAATCAAACAATACATTTTTGTGTAAGAATCTACGGTTAATGAGTAACACCACACCACACAATTTTTTTAATTATACTTGTCTTCTGTTTGCAAAAGAACATTTCTTCACTATATAATAATAATAATAATCCACGCCTTAACATCTCACAACAGCATTCGCCACTACGGGGACATCAGCAGGCCCGAATTATCATTATTATGCCCGCGTCTGTGGCACGTCTTAAGTTGTTTGGCTTTCAACATTCGCCGAGGAGTAAAGGAAACCCACAGAAAAACCTTCACTCTGAAAGCAGGGCGTGTGGATCGAACTCACACCCCCCAGACTGATAGCCAAGCATTAACAAACTTTTATTAAATATCATTAAAAAACAACATGAGCAAACATATTTTCGAATAAAATTTAAAATACGGTGCCTTGCGCCGTGGGCTTTTATCCGAAGTTAACAAATAAAAAGAACAAAGAACGTTTTACCCGCCAGTGATTTAACAGCTTGGCGGGTAAATTATAAGAACAAACGACGATAAAAAACGATAAAATGTTTTACAAAAATGATAAAAAGGGCTTGTAAAACGTTGTCGGCTAAAAAATATCGTTAAAAACTGCGACACCCCGCACTCGTTACAGCGGAACGCGCACTGGACGCACCGCAGTTACCGCCACCGCCTTCGTCGCCTCCTCCGCCGATTCGCAGGCTCAAAGTCCTCCTCGGCATCGAAGTCGTCCACGTCGATGGCGTCCCGCAACGCAACGGGGTCTTCTCCGGCGTCTGCGGCTGCATCTGCGTCTTCTTCACGTTCGCGTTCGGCATGTCTTCTGTCTTGTCGTACTTGTCTGTCACGTCTGTTCAGTTCGTCACCCCACCTGAAGTCATCCTCAGGTTGCTCAGGCTGTTCCGGCACGTCTTCCTCTAAAGGTGGTGGTAAGAGGTTGTGGGGCTCGAATGGGTACCGATGTTTTCTCTTCCTGGGTTTGTCCGAGATGCCTCGTATGAGGGGGTTTTGATGCCAAATAGTTTTGTCATAGAATTTTGTTAGGTGTTTTGCCAAAACATCTTTAATAAACGGAGTCGCGGCGCGAGTATGTAATTCTACTGTACGATCATCTCGGTCGGCGTTCAAAATAATACGTTTTTTTTTTTTTTTTTTTTTTTTTTTTAATAAGCATATTGTGCTTAACATATTGAAACTAATCTGAAAGATTAACCATCAATTTAAATCTGAATTCTTAAAACTAGGTACTTGTCTCTAATAGGCTATCCACTGATGTCCTATATTAACTTTGTCCTAAACAAGAAGCACTAACACTTCACGCACTGTGCTCTGCTTTTTCACATTTCACTGAGTCACTAGTTCGAAGGGTTTAGTTCTTTTTAGTCTTCTCACTAGATTCTGGTTGTCCAGTAGCTGCAGGGCCTCTACGTTGACGTGGTGGCTTAGGCGAGATTCGTGTTTAGTGGCGAATCTTTTTATCTCTTGGATGACTTGTGGGACACCTAGGTCACGATGTAGGTCACTATTCCGTATGTACCAAGGAGCGTTAACCATATTCCTTAGTACTTTATTTTGGAAAGTCTGGATTCCTTGTATGTTGGATTTTTTTGCGCAACCCCAAAGCTGGATGCCGTATAACCTGATCGGTTTTAGTATTTGGTTGTACACTCGTAGTTTGTTCTGAACTGACAACTGAGCGTTTCTTCCCAGAAGCCAGTAGAGGTCTCTATATTTGAGGCCAAGCTCTACTCTTTTCTTCTTAACATGTTCTTTCCACCTTAGTTTTGTATCCAGAGTCATACCCAAATACTTTGCAGTGTTCGCATATGGAACTATGGCGTCGTTAATCTTTACATGAGGTATGACCTCGATTCTTTTATTTGTAAAGTTAATGTGGACAGATTTCAGTTCGTTGAGCTTGGTCTTCCATTTTTTGGTCCAGTTATACATTTTATTGGTAGCTTGTTGAAGATAATTGTTAAAAATAATACGTAAAATTTTGTCTTGCTGGACCTGAACACGTTTTAAATGAGTGCGCACCTTCTCAATGTCCAGGGTCAACATGGCCGTATGATCTCTCTTGTTAAAACTTTTCACAGCATCCGCAACTACTCGAGAAATTTGGTGGGTAGTCGAATGTCCAGATCTGAAGCCAAATTGTTCATCTGGAATGACATGACGATCTTCAGAGTGGGCCAATATCCGTTCATAGATAACATTTTCGATTAATTTTTATATCGAACAAAGCAAAGAAATAGCTAGTTGGGTCGTGCGATGGTTTGGAGGGCTTGAGCATAGGGATAACCACAGCAGTTTTCCAAGTTGTTGGGAAGTAACTTAGCAACAACACAGCTCGCGCGATGTACATGAGCTGAACTATAGCCTTCCTAGGAAGGTTCTTCAGCAAGACATTTTGTATATCATCTGCGCCGGGGGTCTTCAGAGAACTGCTTTTCTTGACGTATCGAGAAATAGTGGACGGTTTGATTAAAAAGACGTCGTCAGGTGGACTATGCTCTTCGGCCAGCAACTCCTCCACTCTTTGTGTTATGTTAAAGTGGTCTTGTGTAGTGTCTGGTTCTGGTATGTGTACCCCACTATAATAATTCACCAAAGCATCTGCCTTTTCCCTATCGGTCAGATGTAAGCCATCATCATTCTGCGGCGCTGGTGTAGGCCGAAATTTACGCTAGAGCTTTCTAATTTGTGTCCAAAGTGTGTTATCGTCTGTACTTAATTTTTGTAATCTGTCCGCACAAAGTTTATTTCTGTGTTGTTTCATTTCGGTTTTAACTCTATAATTTAGGTGATGATATGTATCTTTGTCATATGGTTGTCGTGATCGTTGATATACGTGGCGTGCAGTGTTACGCTGGTGTATCAAATCAATGATGTGTTCTGGGGTATCTCGTTTCTTAAATGGATCGAGAGCAGTTTTCTTAATTGATCTGCGCGCTGCAGTTTGAATGGCAGTTGTTAAATTATCAATTTCGACATCCAGTGTGTGCGTGTCGTTTATAGTTGTGTTGACAGAGACTTTCTCGTTTATTATTTGTCGATACTTTGACCAATCAGCGGTGCTGTATTTATATTTCCTGCTTGTACGCGGCCGCTCGCCACGCTCACCGAGCATTATCAACACCGGGTGGTGGTCAGAGATCAGTTCGTTCAAGACCGAGGCGTTCGAAACATCCCTAACGTTTCTCACCAACGCGATGTCAATCGTGGTTGGAGTACCTTCGTTGTCAGGTAAATGAGTCGGGCTCCTCGGTGCCAACACTAAGACGTGATTGGCTACGAAATTTGCGACATTAACCCCCTCCTGTTATTATAATGACAGCCCCGTGAGGAGTGACAAGCATTTAAATCCCCGAGGAGAAGGACTTTGTTGTGCTTCGTAAGACGAATATGTAAGTCTTCTTGCGATAATGTTTTACGCGGACTATTCTAAATCGCGATGATGTGTAAATTACCAGACGTTCTGACTTTGATTGCCTCCAAATGGTCCAAATCATTGTCGCGTACTTCAATAAATGGGATATCATTCCTGACCAGCATAGCCACTCCGCCCATACGCCTTGTGTTATCCTTCCGAAGGATACTAAAATTTGGAATATTGAAAAAATCCGAATGGATTAAATTTGTTTCATTTAAACACACAGTTTGGATCTCGAAGCGGTTAATAAATTCTATGAGCTCCTGCGCTCCATTCTCTTATGAAGCACGCTGTTGGCATTCCAATATGCAATAGAAGCGACTAGCTGTGCTTCAGGTCCTCACAAAATTGCTGGACCGCTTCGAATTTATCGAACTCGTTTCGCGATAGGGTTACTCTAGACCTAAATGTTCTTATTATACTTATCATTTCCTTCAAGTTTATAACCAACTCGTCCATTTCTCTCGCCAAGGATGCAAGATCTTCGTGCTGGAAAGCAGCTCTCTGTGTTTGCGCCTGCAGTCTCGGCGCTGGTATAGGTTGGCTCGCTGATTGCCTCTGCTTAAACCAAGCGTTTTCCTTCGGAGGCGGCGCAGGCATAAAGCGTTGCGATGGCAAGACCGGGTAATCCGCTGGTTGCATGCGAAAGCCATTCTTACCCATCGCAACTTCTTTCCGCCCGCGTGGTCCAGCTCGTCGGGCTATTGCCTCGTGGTACATCGGACACTCCGTGTTATTCGCCGCATGTTCTCCCCCGCAGTTGGTACACTCCAGTGGGTCTCCGCTCTCCTTGTTCTTGGGGCAATCCTTGGTATGGTGAGGATCTGGACATTTCATGCACCGAGACGCCCCAAAACAATTATCAGTCGCATGACCCCACATCTGGCAGTTCTTGCATTGTATTAATTTTGCTTTATTCCGTAAAAACCAAAACGTATGCGGACATGGTCTAAGTAACCAATTTTATTACGCGCATCCAAACTGCGCTCCTTCCCCACAGTTGCTATAAATTTTGGGTAACGCGTACGCTTCATACGGAAGCACTTGTATACTTGCACTCCATGCTGTTGCATCTCTACAATTACATCACCGTACATCACGTCATCTGCAAGCCCATCCAGCACAAAGGCGCGCCGAATATCATCCTTCTCAGTATATGTATGGAAGCTGATCTGCCTTAACTTAAGGAATTTTAGCATTTTCACCTTATCTTCCACAGTCATAAGCTGAATAGAGATGATATCCTCGCCATATCGCAGCCTGTATCGTTCCTTCCCAACTGCACTGTCCAGGTCAGATACGACTTGTCTGTGCTTGTGTGGGCTTTCTGAATGGATGACAACAGGTGAGGGTGCTTTAGTCTTTGTTGTCGTTGTCGGAGTTGTTGCAGTCTGTCCGTCTTGTCGTGTAATTGTACTGGGTCCAGTTAGTCTGACAGGGGGAGTTCGTGAGGGTGCTGGAGCCGGTTCAATATCAGATTTCAAGTTGGTGTACCTATTTTTAATTTTTATAGGTGATCCTTCCGGTTGTTCCGGCTTCCTTTTCGCAGCCTTCTTAGGCATGACATCGGAGAACTCCCCGTCAATGTCCATGTTCTCTGCGACCTCGCCCCAAAAATAAAAAGGTCCCTTGCTGTAATATCTGTTTTTAGATACCACGCACGACAACTTCTATGTAATCAAACTTGCTAATAAAAACGTGAAGCAAAAACGTTAAAATGAACTCAAATTGGAGCAGAATCGCTTGCTGCGCGGTGCGTTTGCCTGGTAATAGCAATGGATACCCAAGCGCTTTACCGCTGCGCCACAGTCTTGCATTCTCATCAGTCATTCCATCTAATCCCTTGTAGAAATCTAAATTTAAATAATTATATTTTTCCAGCAGCAAGCGTCGTATTTTTTGGGTAATCCCGTGCTTATGTTCATCGTACGTCACTCTTTGGCTAGATGGCGGAAGTCTTCCTTATTGTATAAAATGTGTTTTGTACAACATATAGTGAGCGGGTAAAGTATGGAAACATGAAATAATCTGTGAAACGGTTTATATTTTTAAAATTATTATTGAAATACACATACCAGTGAAAGGTTCAATTTCCGACCATCAATAAGACGCCATCGACACTTTTTAAGTAGCGAGAGAAATAGACATTTGCCGCTTGCCGCTTGTTTAACGTTCCCTTTTTATTCTCAAAATTTGATAGCTGTAGGACTTTTGCTACCGTGTATTGTGAGTATGACCTTTGTGTGTTACTGTAAGGTCTTGATTTGTTGTATTTTTTTAGACCTGCATGAACGATTTACCTCGTGGTTTTATAACCTAGAAATTTTGGTCATTTAATGAGAATGATTATAGAAGAGATAGACTAGTGACTTTTTACCGTTCCATTCGATTGGACACTGTGTTCATGTTGGTCGTTTTACTTCGATGCCGTTGCTGTCGATTTCATTTAATGATTTATAACCGCTGATGTCACCGATACAGAATGTGCTGACGCAAATTTATTCCCTGACTGTAGGTTTATTTATTCAATGTTTTGTTTCGTATCGGCTTTACCTGTTTTTCCTTTTGTAGTGTTGACCCGAAGATGGCATTTGAAATGTCGAAATCGATAGTGATGTAAGAGAGTTTTTTTAAATAATAAAGAACTACATGCCATATTATAGCTCAAACATTCTTTGCTTATACTGCTAATATGGATAAGGTGGAAACTTTCATCATATCAATTAAACAAGCAAACGAACTGTTTGCCATCCGCCAACTGCGAAGATTAATAGGTAAAAGACACCGTAACCAACAACACATAGTATTTCTGGAAGCGGCGAAGTACCTATCATCGATTCACATCGTCCTTTTGCCGAATACATATCCCAAGACATCTACAACAGCATTCCAAGAGTATAGGTACCACTATAGTCAAGAGAGAACTACGAGCGCACTACGGCCTCCAATCTGAGATTGACACTAAATTAAAGTTCCTCCACCGGCATCTCCTAGATAATTACCTTCACCAATTGAAATACAATGAGATTATTCACAGGTTTGTAGAGGAAACTCGCCGCCAGAACCTTCTAAAATACCAGAAACGTAATAGCAAATTGCATAAACTTATGGCGAGATGCGACAAGTACAACCACACTCACCCCGAAGTATAGATCATTGCCATGTTTTCCAGAAACGATACACCAACCTGACAGATTTCATATTTAGTGAACAGGAGGATTCCTTGTTGAATAATGACAAGATGATCTCACCACATGACATAAAACTTGATGAATATCTTCTTGAACTTGACGCTGTGACCCATAGACATCCAAACATAGGACAAATTAGTAACCAGATTAAAGAAAAAACAAAAAACACCTGATCATACAAGAAACCTGCTATGAACACATACAAAATTTTAAAAAATATAAGAAAGAAGGTGAGGGACAATAATCTTACTGTCACAAGGGGTGATATGAGTGCAGGGCTCGTTATACTACACCGAGAGGTATACACTGAGAAAACGACTGAGTTCTTTGTCGAGAACAAAGTGGTATTGGTAGATAATAAAAATATACAGAGTAGCTACAATACTAGATTTAAGATTATTAACCAAGTACAGGAAACATTGAGACACGTAGGTATACGACCTGACTGTGTCAAGGAAATGAATCCCACCGTACCACGTTTGTATAGCTTTATCAAACTACACAAAACTGGACTCCCTATCAGACCAATAGTAACGTCTATAAATACCACAGCCAACAAGTAATCAAAACAACTGAACAAACTTGTTTTATACGATTATGGATACAAGGCCAAGTACACCCTTAAGAATTCGAGGGATCTTATAGAGCAGACCAACAACATCCCACTTACACCAATTCACGACTGATCTCCTTCGATATAGTGAGTTTGTACACTAATGTTCCTATTGATGACGCCTTATCAGCCCTAACACGTTTTTTTTTAAACAAGATCTTACAGCGACCCAACTGACCCACCGGTCGATGCCTTAAGATTATGTTTGCTGATTATGTCTATAAACAACCAGGCGGTTTGACTATGGGTTGCCCACTGAGTGGGTTGATGGCTGATTTATACGTGGAAGAAATTGAAGATACAATATTCGACTTATCAGAAAGTGAATATATAAAATATTGGGGAGGATACGTGGACGATATAGTCATCATATGGGAGGGTGATCAAGAACGGTTAACCCATTTAATCGAAAAAATGAATAATTTGTCTACCTTGCAATTCACTATTGAGAATTAAATAGATGGTAATCTGAATTTCTTGGATTTGACCATAAAAAGGAATTTAGATAACCTACATTACTCAATATACAGAAAACCAACAGCCACGGAGACAGTTATTCCTAGCATGTCACAGCATCCACACATCAAAATGTCTTCCTTTCGTTTCTACCTAAATAGACTGGTCAACACCCCTTTAACACGCATGGATTGGCGAACAGAATATGAAACGATTAAGGCGATAGCACGCAATAATGGTTACAGGGATAACATGGTGGATTTCAAGTTGAAAAAAGTGAGGGACGGAAACGTCATAAAGCAAGTATACCCGTAAGTATACTTAAAGCTAAAGTTAAAGCTCGTAACTGTTATAGGAAGTTAAGAGTATCAACTCCATACTCAGAAACAATGGAATAACAACTGATAACCCAACCCGAAATAATGTTGAAGGTATGTTGATGAATAATAAAGATCCCATACCACCCCTACAAAAAAGTGGAATATATTAACTAAGTTGTTCTAATTGTGAGGGAATATACATCGGATAATCCGGGAGAAATCTCCGGACTAGATACCACGAACACACGACTTCTAGCTCTTCAGCTACTTCAGCTACTTCTAGCTCCGCAATTTACCAACACATGATTACTGAAAGCCATCATTTCAACCTTGACGGTCTGAAATTTATCAGAAACATGCCAAAATCGATATTAATGGACTATACAGAGATCTACTTTATTTATAGGGAAAGGGATAGACCTCAGGAATTTCTGCTAAATAACATAACTGACTTCCCAGGCAAATATTTATTTGAATTGAAATTGTGATCTGTACCGTTCGTGCCCATGGATTTACGTAGACATGGGCACTACGTAATGTAGTGCCCATGTCTACGTAATGTCTACGTTAATATTATAGTGGTAAACTAAACAAGTGTGTTCAAATTACCAATGGCCTCAGGGTTCGTTGTAAAAACACAAGTACGACACAGAAGGCGTTGGGATACAACTAAAAAGAACTGTCATAGTACCAAAGGGTGCTAGCTTGAACGGTCTAACATCTTCTGTGTAAAGTAATATTTTCTTATTTACCATTTCTCTAAAAATATATCTGCGATAGTTTGCATTAACAAAATGAACAGTATTTTACACAAACATTAAAATATCCAAGAACTTGCTTCTAACCAAAAAAGAATATATCAAATAAAATAAATAAATAAAATAACATCAAGGGAAAATCAATAACTGATTCATAATGGTCATGCTCCTACTATTGAAAATTGCTTCAGTATTTATGAACTAAAAGGTACGAAGACATATCCTACGTTTAATTTGTTCGATGTCACGATAGGGATCTTGTTACTAGCGAAGTAAACAGAAAATGCATCTACGTGATTAGAAAGCCTCAGACCTTAACATCATAAGTAATGATGCTTTTATACAGAAGTAGGCAAGGCATTTCCAAACTGCCCATTATGGCAACTTTGACAACTTTTATTAGAAGACTGTTTCTCTTTACCAACTATAAAGTTATCAACAATTCGTCATCAAGTCAATTTAAATTTTTTAACAACGCACGTCTATAGTTTTTGTAAACGAAACAATTTTAAGCGATCACTATGCCCACCACTCCTTTGAATTGCCGACGATCCTTCGCGAACGACGTTACTCGATAGCGGTCGTTCCCAAGTGCTGCTGTAACCAAAATTCCGATGTACTTCATCAATAATGTGCCACTGGTGAGCCCTCTGATGAGAAGCGATCTTGCCACCAACACAGCATCATCACTTTGAACATCTGAGGTTCGACTTTCGTTCTTTTGCGTCTTGCCTTCATTTTGTTACCTTTATCATCACAACTACAATTTTTGCTTTGGATGTCTTTACGTTTTGTAGCACGTAGTCGAATTTCATTATATAATTTTGGTCTAAACCCGTACAGAAGTTCGCTGGGGGCGATACCCGTTGTGGCTTTTGGTTCAAAAGGGTCCAAAGGAATTGGGTGTTTACTCTAAGCCTTTTTCAAGGATTTTAGAAATGAGCCGCCATTTCTGTCATTTCGTCAAAATAGTTAAATAATAAATTAAAGCAGAGGAAATTTTGAATAATTTATGCAAGATTAATTTAGCTGCAAGAGCAAATTCTATTTGATCGAGATCGGTCGCATCTGCATTGATTTAATACTACAGGATGTCTCACGGAACTGGTACATTAGAAGTTTCTCATGTTCTACTATTGCTGGAAACTTGACATTTTGGAATTACAATTTACTCAATCTGAACTCTTCAGCTAAAATATTCTCAAGTTAACTGTCACGTCCGGTCACCGGAAGTCGGTATCAACTTCGTTATTTTAAATGGAATGATTATAATTTTTATTGTATTTGTGGTTTCTACGTATCAAAATACATCATTTTTGATAAGGTTTCCCTATACCTAAATATCACCATTTTTGAGTTTTTTTGATTTTACTAATTTTTTGGTGATTTTCGCGGTTACGTTTAAAATTGAATATCTCGGTTATTATTGAATCTAGAATTTTCATGATTTGTGGTCCGAAACTAGAAACATAACCAAATAAGACGATGTTTAGATCATCATGATACCTTATACAGGGTGTTCAAAATTTACAACACAATAATTGAATTTTCAAACGTAAAAAACTCATTTTTTTTCAAGTGGAACACCCTGTATACCGATACGCCATTCGATAGGAACTCTTATTCCGTATCAATCAATATTAGGGTTACCAATATCTATCTTTAATAGTTTTTGAGATATTGTCAAAATAAAAGAATCCAAACTAAATACAAAACGATTTATTCTTCATTTATAGGAACTTTGGAACAGAAAAATATTGGAAAGGTTTTTAAAACTAAAACACTATATTTGGGATATCTAACTTAAAGTAAAACTCAATTATTCTGTTCGAAATGCTGCCCGTTCTGCTCCAAACATTTTAAGACTCTTTGCTGTACTATCATCGTCGCTCTTCGGATTTGTTGTCGCGGAATTCCATGAATGGCGGCTACTACTATGTTTCTCAATTCCTCTAGAGTATTAACTGGTGTGGAATAGACCTGACTTTTCACATGACCCCAGAAATAATAATCTAATGGTGTTAAATCTGGTGACCTTGGTGGCCATCGCCAGGGTCCCCTACTTCCGAACCATCTATCTTCAAACATCTGATTAAGTTGAATCGATACCGCGAAGAATGTGCCGGTGCACCATCCATTTGATAAATGCAGTCGCGTAAAACATTCAGGGGCAGATTTTCGAAAAAATTGTTCACACATCCACGCAAAATTTCTAAATATCTATCACCATTTAAATTTTCATTGTAAATTTCGTATCTAATTTCGTCCCCCATTATTAAAGCAAAAACATTAAAACTAAAATTGTGTTGAAAATTTGCCTGTCTTATGGCATGGGGATTTTCGGTTGCCCAATAGTGTAAATTGTGTTTGTTGATTATACTCTCCCTCGAAAATTTTGATTCGTCAGTCGAAATTATCTTTGATAAAAACAACGGGTCCTCCTGAATTTTTACCAGCATAAATTCACAAAATTCAACTCTCCGTGCATAATCATTAGGAAAGAGTGATTGTAAAATATTGTAGGCATATGGATGCATTTTGTGTATTAAAAGAATTCTATGGATGCATGTGATAGACCTAAAAATCATGTAAACAATTTATGTAGAAAGTTGTACTGCAAGGCTTTTAAAAAGCAATGAAATAAGCGAAAACATTTATTTCATTTTCTTCATTACCCGTAACAAGACTTGCAACATTTATCTGTTTCCTACTTTTCCAAAGCGCAAAAAGTTTGACTCAATTTTCCTGAATTTACGTCTTGTCATTGGCGGTAGGTCTGGGTATCTGTGATTGAAAATTCGACATGTCGTTTCCAATATTTTGTTACATTCTCCGTGAATGAAGAATAAATTCAAAATGTCACTATTTGAATAACCGTCAGCGTTTTCCATTTCGGAACTATTAACTAATAGCCACGTACAACTGTATACACAATTATTAGCGAGAGATGATCAACAATACAAACAAACATCTGTCAAATGTAAAAATCTATCAAAATTAAGGTAGCAGTGTATTAGCGGCGACCACCATCGGGCGTACACGATAAATCCCAAGCACTGCAGATGTGCCAAAATAAGACATGACAAGTATGAATATCTCTGTATTCAAATACAATTTATTATTTAAATACTGCAATTTATTAAATGCCAATTTATAAAAATGATGTTGTGAAAGGTTATTGATAATGAAATACTTTATCTGCCAAAATATGAGGGCCTCCTTATACAACCCAAGAGTATTCAACATGGATTTAAAGAAAACGTGTCAATATATCAAAAACTACTAAAGCTAGATATAGGGAACCTTTATATTGATTGATAGGGAATAAGATTTCCTATCGAATTCAGTATCGGTATACAGGCTGTTCCATTTGAAAAAAATGAGTTTTTTACGTTTGAAAATTCAATTATAGTGTTGTAAATTTTGAACACTCTGTATAATATATCAAGATGATATATTATTTTTTTTTGTTTAGTTTTTTGTTTAGTTTGGAACTAAACATCTTCTTATCTGGTTATGGTTCTAGTTTTGGACTGCCAATCATGAAATTTCTAGTTTCGATAATAACCGAGATATTGAATTTTAAAAGTAACTGCGGAAATCACCAACAAATTAGTAAAATGAAAAAAACTCAAAAATGGTAATATTTAGGTATAGGGAAGCCTTATCAAAAAAAGATGTATTTTGATACGTAGAAACCAAAAATTAAACAAAAATTATATCATTCCATTTAAAATAACAAAGTTGATATCGACTTCCGGTGACCGGACGTGACAGGTCCCTTGAGAATATTTTAGCTGAAGAGTTCAGATTGAGTAAATTGTAATTCGAAAATTTCAAGTTTCCAGCAATAGTAGAACATGAGAAACTTCTAATGTACCAGTTCTGTGAGTCACCTGTATATAGTGACCCAGGATTTGCAAATTTTTCAGTCTAATGACAGTACCGGTAGTGTCAAATTCTGATGTTTTGACATTATCTCACAATTAATATTGTGAGTAGTTAATAGTATCAAAAGATCTCATATTGGGATACCGTGTACCGTGTTCTGTTTGTTTTTGGTTTGACGAAGTATGATCATGTATCGAATGGGCTGGGCGACTTGGGGTGGTTGAACATGGATAACACTAGGGTGTTGCATGCAGCAATATTGTATTATAAGTTGCTATCCACTAGGATCCCACAATACCTCATGCGGAAGATATGCTGTTGAACGGATGTCCATAACCTTAATTTAAGATTCGGGGGTTTGTTTGCTCCACCTGCACATCGCAGTGAGCTGTATAAACGGTCATTCTCTTACCAGGTCAGTCACATATACAATGGTCTCAGAGAAGATATGAAAAATTTATCGTTAAACAGTTTTGGGGGAAAGGTGAAGCGTTGTCTGTTTGCTCCACAGGGGAGAGTTTAGGCATCGAGCGCACATTGGAGGTTGTTTTAATTTTTATTTTTATGGGCAGGTGCGATGTTTTGTTCAGTTGGATTTGCTGCAATTACGTGTAATTAGACTCTAGAGTAATTTTGTTTTGTTTTTGTTTTGATAAGTTCTCGGAATTATTTTTATATTATTGCTACAATTATGTCTTAGTTCTAGTTTGCGTAGGGGGTTGAGTGGAAGAGTAAGGCAATTTAGAAACAAGTGTGCTGAACTGCGCCCTAAATATAAATAATATTTTGTTGCATTTAATATTGTCTTATTTTAATAAAGGAATTATTTATTTATTTAATTATTTATTTATCTGTAAAATCCTGGCTAGTTTTATTTTAATGCAGACACGACGTATTTGTTTATGTTTCGACTCGCTTCCTTTTTTTGTGGCAAATATCTTCTTTGTGACCCTTCATGTGACAACTATTGCAGGTGACATCCGTGACAAATTTGCTGCACTCAACCTTGTTGCGACCCTTGCGCCAACATATATAACATTTTTGTGATTTTTTTTTCACGTGGTAAGTTAGACCTGACATAGTACGAATTTTCTTAGTGTGAGTGTTCGGGTACATTATAACTGTCGTCGAATTTGACGTAGTATGATCATGTATCGAATGGGCTGAGCGACTTGGGGTGGTTGAACATGGATAACACTAGGGTGTTGCATGCAGCAATATTGTATTATAAGTTGCTATCCACTAGGATCCCACAATACCTCATGCGGAAGATATGCTGTTGAACGGATGTCCATAACCTTAATTTAAGATTCGGGGGTTTGTTTGCTCCACCTGCCCATCGCAGTGAGCTGTATAAACGGTCGTTCTCTTACCAGGCCAGTCACATATACAATGGTCTCAGGGAAGATATGAACAATTTATCGTTAAACAGTTTTGGGGGAAAGGTGAAGCGTTGTCTATTTGCTCCACAGGGGGACTTTAGGCATCGAGCGCACATTGGAGGCTGTTTTAATTTTTATTTTTTTGGGCAGGTGCGATGTTTTGTTCAGTTGGATTTGCTGCAATTACGTGTAATTAGACTCTAGAGTAATTTTGTTTTGTTTTTGTTTTGATAAGTTCTCGGAATTATTTTTATATTATTGCTACAATTATGTCTTAGTTCTAGTTTGCGTAAGGGGTTGAGTGGAAGAGTAAGGCAATTTGGAAACAAGTGTGCTGAACTGCGCCCTAAATATAAATAATATTTTGTTGCATTTAATATTGTCTTATTTTAATAAAGGAATTATTTATTTATTTAATTATTTATTTATCTGTAAAATCCTGGCTAGTTTTATTTTAATGCAGGCACGACGTATTTGTTTATGTTTCGAGTCGCTTCCTTTTTTTGTGGCAAATATCTTCTTTGTGACCCTTCATGTGGCAACTATTGCAGGTGACATCCGTGGCAAATTTGCTGCACTCAACCTTGTTGCGACCCTTGCGCCAACATATATAACATTTTTGTGATTTTTTTTTCACGTGGTAAGTTAGACCTGACATAGTACGAATTTTCTTAGTGTGAGTGTTCGGGTACATTATAACTGTCGTCGAATTTGACGAAGTATGATCATGTATCGAATGGGCTGAGCGACTTGGGGTGGTTGAACATGGATAACACTAGGGTGTTGCATGCAGCAATATTGTATTATAAGTTGCTATCCACTAGGATCCCACAATACCTCATGCGGAAGATATGCTGTTGAACGGATGTCCATAACCTTAATTTAAGATTCGGGGGTTTGTTTGCTCCACCTGCCCATCGCAGTGAGCTGTATAAACGGTCATTCTCTTACCAGGTCAGTCACATATACAATGGTCTCAGGGAAGATATGAACAATTTATCGTTAAACAGTTTTGGGGGAAACTTGAAGCGTTGTCTATTTGCTCCACAGGGGGACTTTAGGCATCGAGCGCACATTGGAGGCTGTTTTAATTTTTATTTTTATGGGCAGGTGCGATGTTTTGTTCAGTTGGATTTGCTGCAATTACGTGTAATTAGACTCTAGAGTAATTTTGTTTTGTTTTTGTTTTGATAAGTTCTCGGAATTATTTTTATATTATTGCTACAATTATGTCTTAGTTCTAGTTTGCGTAAGGGGTTGAGTGGAAGAGTAAGGCAATTTGGAAACAAGTGTGCTGAACTGCGCCCTAAATATAAATAATATTTTGTTGCATTTAATATTGTCTTATTTTAATAAAGGAATTATTTATTTATTTAATTATTTATTTATCTGTAAAATCCTGGCTAGTTTTATTTTAATGCAGGCACGACGTATTTGTTTATGTTTCGAGTCGCTTCCTTTTTTTGTGGCAAATATCTTCTTTGTGACCCTTCATGTGACAACTATTGCAGGTGACATCCGTGACAAATTTGCTGCACTCAACCTTTTTGTGACCCTCGCGCCAACATATATAACATTTTGGTGATTTTTTTTTCACATGGTAAGTTAGACCTCACAATGTACGAATTTTCTTAGTGTGAGTGTTCGGGTACATTACAACTGTCGTCGAATTCGGCATTTGCGACTTCAAATTTAAATAAATATTAGATTGTAGACTTCCGCGGTCTGAGTGAGAGTCTTGATTTCCAGGCGGAAACCGCGTTGAGGACTTTGAAGCAGTCGACGTTTCGCACTCTGTTACAAGAAGCATCTTCAGGACTAAGTTATCAAGGTATCTTCTTATGCACTTGGTTTGATAACTTAGTCCTGAAGATGCCTCTTGCAACAGAGCGCAAAACGTCGACTGCTTCAAAGTCCTCAACGCGGTTTCCAACCGGAAATCAATATATCTTTAAATAAATGTTTTGTACTCACGCACCCAGCAGCCTTTATTCCTGATTTAAAAAAAAAGATCATTGATGGTGTTTACACGCTGTGCTGTCGATAAACACGTGTTCCTGTAGCTTGCAGCTAAGCCACAACGCCATCTTGCGGTAGTTGATATCCACCAAGATATCGTGTTTGCCTGTCTCAGTATTCACCAGGTCCTTCAACTTTCCAAAAACGCCTTGTTGAGGTAGAAATGCGTCAAGCTATCCCGAACTGATGCTCTGGAACAAGCCTTTTGCTCTCAATTATGGGCTTTAATCTATTGGGTAACATTTTTCAAAATATTTTTGACATTATGGGCAGCAAGAAGATAGGTCCATAAGACGTTTGTTTGTTGTGGAGATTTCACAGGCTTCAGTATCATGGTCACCTCAGCCACCTTCGACAGATTGGGCACATGCCGAATCTGAAGGCAGCATTGGCAAGGTCCATAAGCTTTGGTATACCTTTAAGTTGCCTCTCCAGTTATCAAGTCATTGACCCTGGGGCTTTCTTGGAATTAATGTCGTTTTTAATTAAGTTTTGAACTTCTGTTGGTGTAGTAAGCATGATTTGCGACATTTCTTAGTCGTTCTCTTTCATATGCATTTCTTCATCTTGTCCATGATGAGGTCGAAATATGTTCTCTAAATGCTCAAAAAATCTTTGGGCATTTTGTTCGTTATTCTTGGCCCAGTTTCCATTAGTTTTTCTGATCAGTGGAATCTGAATTATTAGCTTTTTGAGCTTTTTGGTTGTCATCCAGATCGTACTGCAACTCGCTGGTGTTGGTTAGTTCCCTGAGGTAGACTTTGATAGATTCATTTTTAGTTTTTATTATTTCTTCTGGGTTGTTGAGTGAGTTTAATCTTTTCTTGTCAGGTGGTGCATTGGTTTGGAACCATTTACTTCTTGCCTTTCTTTGGTACAACAGTAGATTTCTTATCTCTTTGGGGTAGCTAATTGGTTCATTTTGCTCTTCCTTGTATCAGGGGTGTTCGCCCAGGCACTTTATTTTATATCATAAACAAGTATTTCCAGTTCTGATTCTGAAGTTGTTCTTAATTCCTTACTGGTGCGTTTAGATTTATTCTTTCGGCGAGTGTCTATCGAGGACTTACCCCAGGACTGTATTTATTTGTCAATGTTAGATTACATTATTGGAGTATTGAATAGTGATTAGAATTAGGAAATTTACGCTGAAATTTTAACTATACAGGGTGAGTTAATAGTATCCCGGCGGTCGATAGCTATTACATCGTTAGAGAAAGAAAAAATGTTTAACACAGAAGTTGTTTGACTCACCAGTTTCTATGACGTAAAATTATTTTCATTTATACAGGGTGTTGCATTTAGGCGTGACGGAAAGTATGTAGTTTTTTAAATGAAACGCCCTGTATATTTTATTATTGTATGAATACAAATTGATTTGGCTATCCAACGGTATAGGTTGCTAACTCTCAGCGTTAATAGTACCTGAGATATTCAATTATTTCCCGAAAATATGCCCGTTGCAGGATCTCCTTTAAAACTATGTAAAAACGACATTTTTGCAGATTTTGCTGTTAAACTATGTCAGATAATAGTCAAAGCAAGTAGATAGATGATAGTATCCAAAGACATTAGATTAACTATACAGGATATTCGTAAAACTGTTTTTCAGATGGCGTTTCCGTGACTTTTTTAAATGGAGTATTTTATGGAGTAGTTTTTTAAAAGTAGATATATGATAGTATCCAGCGATATTAGATTCACTATACAGGGTGTTCATAAAACTAAATTTTGATGTTTTTCAAATGGCTTTTCCTAGAGTTTTTTAAATGGAACACCTGTATTTTATGTGCTAGTTGAATTGCCCCACGAGTTGTTTTTAATTTATGTTAAGTATGCCATATGTCCAATTGTAGTAGTTTTCGTGATATTTACAATTTAAAGAAAAATGTGCAATATTATCTAATGATGCCATTATTTTTTTGTTTTTTTTGTTAGTCGCTCATTTGTAAATCAGTATAGTATATTATAATACAAGTTTTATAAGACAAAAATTGGCGCATGAGTTGTTTTGGGCATGACGAGCGAAGCGAGGAGTGCCCAAATGAAACGAGTGCGCCATTACGTCTTATAAAACGAGTGTATTATACTATTTTTCTACTTTGCGACATTAATTTTAGATATATATATACAACTATATATATATATATATATATATATATATATATATATATATATATATATATATATTAATATATATAATAAATATATAATATATAATAAATATATATATATATATATATATATATAGTAGAAAGGCTAGTGTGGTTGGGTATTCGATCCGTTTATAATAAAGCTAACTCTTTATTTTTGATTGCTATATTTCGGAACTAATTACTCCTTCTTCAGGCAAAACTACAAAAGAACACGTAACACAAGTAATGAATACACAAACATAATAAAAAGCGTCAAAGTACTTACAAATATGAGTTACATTAAACTGCACAAGTTGAGAAACTTCTCCAACATCTCCAATAAATTAAACAACATCTATAACACGTACACAACAATGTTAAAATAACCTAAACGGTCAGGCCGCTGTGGACTTGTTTTGGCGGCAAAATGACAACATTTACATTCCGAATACAACCACGGGCATGCGTCAGGTATAACAAGAAATCGTGCCACACTAGAAAATTAGACTATTACTAGTCACAGTTCTCACGCTTGTAGAATACTTTTTATCTATTGAAATTATATAAGAATAAATGTTACTAATACCATCCACATCATTCTTAAAGTTCACAGCGTGGTCAGTCAAGTTTACATTGTACATTTCTAAAAAAAGTCTGTTGTTATGGTCTCTGTCAGAATCTAAAACTTTAACATTCTCAAAATTAAACGTATGATCTCTGCTGATAGAGTGCAATGCTAAAGCACACCGTGTTTTCCCCGTACGGCAGTCGCTCTTATGCAAAGAGACACGGCTCTTAAGCCACTGGGAAGTAACACCAATATACGTCCCCTCACAGTCATTACAGTCAATTGCGTAAATCACATTTGACCTAAAGCAAACCTCGTCTTGATCTTTAATCTTGGAGAATAGCTTATCTACCTTATTGGGGTAATGTTGAACTATTCTAATGTCTTCCGGAAGATAGGGCTTTATTATCGCTTGCAGTTTTTCTGTTAGTCCCGGTATCATGGCAAGTTTTTTATATTTAGTAGGGGCGGGAGGGTTAGGTAAATCAAATATACTCGGTATTGGTCTGTGGGTGTAAGTAGAAAACAGAATTTTGTTCAACAGCCTGTTAGGGAAACCATTATTCAGAAATACCGTTTTTAATCGTTTAAGTGCTGATTGTTGAAATGAATCACTGCAGATCTTAAGTATTCTATTTTTCATAGCAACAACGGTGTTAATTTTGTGACAAAAGGTATGTACAGAATAAAAATTTATATACCTTCCCGAGTACGTTGGTTTGGTATACCAATCAGTGGTTAACCGCCCATTTTCATCCCGAACAAGTCTGCAGTCTAGAAAAGGTATACTGCTATTAGCTTCAGATTCCACGGTAACTGAATATGTCTATTACAGGTGTTAAATGCAGCCAAGGTACTATCAACCTTCTGATCCGGAACGCACATGATCAAGTCGTCCACAAATTTATAAATAAAGGGAAGGTGGTAATCAATTTGGGGAATTACACAATCAAGAATATAATCCATCACCAGGAGAGCCAAAATTGGACTGATGGGAGAACCCATCGGGGTTCCAAACTTCTGCAAGTATATCTCGTTCTGAAAACTGAAGTAGTTATTTGTTAAAATAAACTTCAAAACATCAAGAAATGCTTCTAATGTGAAATTGCAATTTGGCCCAATCAAATCCCACCTATCCCTTACAATTAAGTATACCAAGTCAAAGGGGATGCTAGTAAACAGACTTACAACATCAAGAGAGATAAGTTTATAATTAGAAGGGATCTCAACATCTCGGACGCTGTCAACGAAATGGAACGTATCTTTAATGTTATATTGAGTGCGATCTGCTAACGAAACCGTCAAAATATCAGAGATAAATTTTGACAATCTATATGTTGCTGAGCCACTAGCTGATATAATAGGCCTTAGAGGGATATTCTCTTTGTGAATTTTTGGTAGGAAGACATTAGAATAGTTCAACATTACCCCAACAAGGTAGATAAGCTATTCTCCAAGATTAAAGATCAAGACGAGGTTTGCTTTAGGTCAAATGTGATTTACGCAATTGACTGTAATGACTGTGAGGGGACGTATATTGGTGTTACTTCCCAGTGGCTTAAGAACCGTGTCTCTTTGCATAAGAGCGACTGCCGTACGGGGAAAACACGGTGTGCTTTAGCATTGCACTCTATCAGCAGAGATCATACGTTTAATTTTGAGAATGTTAAAGTTTTAGATTCTGACAGAGACCATAACAACAGACTTTTTTTTAGAAATGTACAATGTAAACTTGACTGACCACGCTGTGAACTTTAAGAATGATGTGGATGGTATTAGTAACATTTATTCTTATATAATTTCAATAGATAAAAAGTATTCTACAAGCGTGAGAACTGTGACTAGTAATAGTCTAATTTTCTAGTGTGGCACG
This sequence comes from Melinopterus prodromus, assembly GCA_964023965.1. NCBI lineage: Eukaryota > Metazoa > Arthropoda > Insecta > Coleoptera > Scarabaeidae > Melinopterus > Melinopterus prodromus. The sequence goes on along the minus strand of OZ030394.1, from coordinate 31,759,709 downwards.
ATTTCTTGTTATACCTGACGCATGCCCGTGGTTGTATTCGGAATGTAAATGTTGTCATTTTGCCGCCAAAACAAGTCCACAGCGGCCTGACCGTTTAGGTTATTTTAACATTGTTGTGTACGTGTTATAGATGTTGTTTAATTTATTGGAGATGTTGGAGAAGTTTCTCAACTTGTGCAGTTTAATGTAACTCATATTTGTAAGTACTTTGACGCTTTTTATTATGTTTGTGTATTCATTACTTGTGTTACGTGTTCTTTTGTAGTTTTGCCTGAAGAAGGAGCAATTAGTTCCGAAATATAGCAATCAAAAATAAAGAGTTAGCTTTATTATAAACGGATCGAATACCCAACCACACTAGCCTTTCTACTGTACTAATTGTCGATCGATTAATTAATTATATTGCTTACGTATATATATATATATATATATATATATATATATATATATATATATATATATATATATATATATATATATATATATATATATATATATATATATATTATATATATATTTATAATTGTCGATCGATTAATTAATTATATTGCTTACGTATATATATATATATATATATATATATATATATATATATATATATATATATATATATATATATATATATATATATATATATATATATATATATATATATATGTAACAAGGTAAATATTTGGGAAAACGGCAAAGTTTTTAGTTTTTTTTTTAATTTTCAATATTTCGCCTAAATTTTAGGCTTCTTCAGGAAATCTACAAGAAGGAACTTTTTTTTTAAACAAGAATATAACAAATTTATCGATACTTACTAAAATAGCTATAGACTATAGGTACACATATAACTTTTTTAAACTTGTGACAAATGTCAAACAAAATACTTCATAACGACATGAAATAAAAATAAAAATGTTATCAATATATCCATGAAAAAATAATAAATCAACCAAAAAATTTTTTAACCCTTAAAAGATTTCAATAATGTTAATAAATTTTTATAAATTATGCTAACATTTTCCACGTCTGTTTTAAAATTACAAGTATTTAATTCATTAATAAATAACATTTCCAAAAAATTTCTATTTCGTTGATTTTTACAAACACCTAAAATTTTAATATACGAAATAGAAATTTTTTGGAAATGTTATTTATTAATGAATTAAATACTTGTAATTTTAAAACAGACGTGGAAAATGTTAGCATAATTTATAAAAATTTATTAACATTATTGAAATCTTTTAAGGGTTAAAAAATTTTTTGGTTGATTTATTATTTTTTCATGGATATATTGATAACATTTTTATTTTTATTTCATGTCGTTATGAAGTATTTTGTTTGACATTTGTCACAAGTTTAAAAAAGTTATATGTGTACCTATAGTCTATAGCTATTTTAGTAAGTATCGATAAATTTGTTATATTCTTGTTTAAAAAAAAAGTTCCTTCTTGTAGATTTCCTGAAGAAGCCTAAAATTTAGGCGAAATATTGAAAATTAAAAAAAAAAACTAAAAACTTTGCCGTTTTCCCAAATATTTACCTTGTTACATATATAATAACGGCCAATAAAAATTTATTAATTGAGTATATATATATATATATATATATATATATATATATATAAATGGTAGTACTTTGTTGGGGAATCCAGCAATAGTAAAACGTTTCAATTAATTAGTACGTTCTTTATTCTTTCACCAAATTTTCGCGTGTGGATACACGCTTCTTCAGGGTCATCTGAAGAAACACAACAATTAACACAAGCTTTAAAATCCTTAAGTCTACTTACAATTAGAACGATATCGAGAAGAAAAGAAAGTCGGTGAATTAGCAATCATGGGTTTCATCCAAAACAATCATCAGAGTTGGTTTCGGGGCCGCCCGCCACGTGTTTATTGCAGGCAAATATACACAACACCCTTAGGACAACTGGCGAAATCAACTGAGCGGCCTGCGTGCTATGCGCGCCAAGAACCAGTGTTCACGATGAAGGGAGTAGCAGGCTGCCGCGAACCAAAAATGTCTACACGACCAACATGACTACAGAATTTCCCCAATATAATTTACAAAAGTCAATATATAAAACAAAAGTCAACTTAACATAAAACACAACACATATAATAATAATTTAAATAGCTGAAGGCGAGCCATCATACATCAATTTCCCTACTGTTGGAACGTCCCAAACTCAAAATATACGCGTAACCCTCACTAAGACCATTCACATCTGACCTGAAATTCATGTTATTCGGCGTGTTATTACTTTCTACCATTTCCAGAAATTCCCTGCTTTTACGAACCTGCACTGTTCGTTTGACTTCCACCCTGTCAAAATCAATCTCATGGTTATTATTGATTGTGTGGGATGCCAATGCGCATCGATGTTTTTTTGTTCTAATGTCACTCTTATGGAGCGCAAGCCTTTGTTTTAACCAAGTGGAAGTCTGCCCCACATACACCTGCTCACAAATCTTGCAGGGAATTGAATAAATTATGTTGGATTTATATTCTAACTCTGTCTTATCCTTAGTTTTTGTAAAATATTTACGCACTGGGTGATAATTGTAGAAGGCTACTTTTAACCTATCGCTCGCAAAAACGCCGGATATCCTGGAGGCAATCTGAGGTATGTAAGGAAATTTGAAATATCTCAGATCAGAAGCAGCAGTAGGCAACCGGGTGGCAACACGCACTTGCGTATTAAATAAAATCTTGTTGATTAAGGCTTTAGGGTAACCGTTGTTTAGGAACAATCCCGAAAGTTGATTCAAGTTTTTCCGCAAGAAGGTGGGGTGGCTGATCCTGGACACTCTATTTTTCATCCCTTTTATGAGATTGACTTTGTGGCAAATGGGGTGGTTGGAGAAGTAATTCAAAAACCTGCCGGAATTAGATGGTTTGCGGTACCAATCTATGATTATTTGATTGTGATCATTTCTCATTACTTTAGTGTCCAGGAAAGGAACCCACCCACCCCGTTCCTCCTCGACAGAAAACTGAATGCTGGGATGAAATGAGTTGAAGACTTCCAATGCTGAATCCACCTCCCGCTCCGGCAAGGCGCAAATTATGTCATCGACATATTTTCTCAAAAAAGAAAATTCAAAAGGTAATACCTTGACAATGTTGTCCAAACAAAAATCCATCACCACATTAGCAAGAGCCGGACTGAGAGGGGATCCCATGGCCATTCCATCAATTTGTGAATACAATTGTTCATTAAAAGAAAAATAGCTATTGTTTGTTATGAGGTTTATCAGTTGAAAGAAGGATTGCCTACTGAGTCGTGTGTGATCCGATATTAAGTCCCAGTCCCTGTCCAAAATATGAAAAATAACGTCAACGAGGTGCTTGCTAAGGAGGAATTCTGTGCTAAGCTAGCGAATTTGATTAGCAAGGAAGTTAAAACTCTTCGAGACCGCACGAAGGTGTTAGCGAAGGAAAACCACATGTTGAGGGAAAAAGTCGACAATCTCGAGCAGTACACGAGGCGGGCTAGTTTGTGCATTCACGGTGTGCCTGAGGAAAGAGGTGATAATGTTGAAAGCAAGGTGGTCAAAATCTTTCAAGAAAAATTGGGAGCTCATATATCGCCGGAATGTATAGACCGTTGCCATCGTGTGGGTCCCGTCCGAACAACAGCTCCCGCAGCCGGGAAGAAGACAGCACCAACACAGGGCGCGTGTTGGTGAAGTTCACTAGTTATAAGTTTCGGGAAAGTGTCTACAGATCTAAGGCTAAACTAAAGGGATCAGATTTAGTGGAAAGCGAAGATTTTACTAGTAATAAATACACACTTTTAAAAGCGGCGCGACAGAAATTTGGAAATAAAAAAGCGTGGTCCAACGACGGTAAGGTCTTCGTTAATTACAACAGTTCTAAGACTCTGGTGGAATCACTTGCCCATTTGAATGGGTTAGCACCCGCAGAGGTGTTCAAAACGTTGGAATAGTTTAGATTTGCCTTTGTTTTTTTATTATTTTGCATTTGAACTACTTTAAATAAACTCCTATTATTTGTTTTTGTTTCAGGGGTTATACAGGGGGCTTAATGTGAGCACGTCGAGAGCTCATTGGGATTAGTATTATATTATATACAATTCAGTGAATTCCCACTACTGTTATTGTTTACTTTTGTTTTGTTGCGGACTTCCCGGGTACCTACCGAGTGGCAAGGCTGGTAGAGCCGTATTTTACAGAGGTTGCGCTGACGCCTATATTGCCCATGTATCCAAGCGACCCCCGCAGAAGCCTACAAACTCACGAAAAAGTGACGTCAGTGGAGTCAGGACAGGAGTTTAACGTGTTACGAGATAGCGTGTGTGACGTCACTGGGAGATCTCGTCCCCGCCCGGCAAATGCCGGTCGGCGCAACCTCTGTAGAATAGGCTTTACCGGCCTTGACCGAGTGGTGCGATTGTAGATTTTGTTTACTTTTTTTTTCAGCCATATCTTGATATTTTCTTTGTTCTAGTAGTGATTTCCATTTTAATAGTGTCTTATCTTATACGCGCTCACTGTCCGTCTTGGCTTAAGTTACTTTGTAAATGTTTGATGGAATGAGTTGATGTTCGCCGCTTGTGATGACCATGCGTTTTTGCCACTTGAATGTGCGCTGTCTTCTGTCCGACTTTGATGATTTTAGAGACTTAGTTAAGTCAGAGCGTGATTTTGACGTGGTTGCGCTCTCCGTGACATGGCTGTCGGAGAATATCGGTTCCGATCGTATTAACATTGATGGGTATGTTTTTATTAGGCGGGATAGGGGGTCAAGGGGGGGAGGCGTGGCTTTATATATAAAGAAACATTTTAAATTTGATATTGTCGGGTCCAATGAGGAAACTGAGCAGCTGTGGGTCTCCTTGAAAGTTAACAAAAAAGCATTGGCTATAGGCGTGGTCTATAGGTCCCCAGCATCAAATGGTAATTTGTTTGTTAATGAATTGGAAACATTGTTGTCCAACTTAATTCCTGCCTTTGACAACATTATTGTCATGGGAAATTTTAACATGAATATGCTGGGACCTCTTGGACGGGCTGCCAAGTCACTACTAAATTGCATGGAGTCTTTCAACTTAACACACATCATAAATGCACCCAGTCACTGGCTCCTCGTCGTCATTGATTTACCTTATATTCGTATCGGATCCCACTGCGGTTACAGAGTTTGCAAACTTTACGTCAGGGAGTATTTCGGACCACGATGCGGTTTTTTGCGATTTGTCGATGGGGCCTGTTGTACACCAATCGTCTTATCGGGTAGTGCGTTCATTTAGAGCGTTTGATTATAATTCTTTTTTAGCTGATTTATACAGCATCCCGTTCTATTTAATTTTTGATATAATAAACATTAATGATAGTAAATTTTTTAACCAAAAATATTCTGTGGGCTTTTGATCGCCACGCTCCACTGAAACGAGTTAAGTCGCAGAGGGCCTCCGCCCCTTGGATAACGGACGTCGTTAAAATAATGCAGCGTCTACGTGATGAGGCTTACAAAAGGTTTAAGGTGGTGAAGACTGACGCGGTTTGGTGTTACTACAAAGACCTTAGGAACTACGTAAAGGCGGCGATTGGTAGGCAAAAGAAAGTATTTTTGGAAGGACAATTGAATAAACTAGGAAATCCGTGGATTGCTTTAAAAAAGTGTGGATTGTACGCTCGTGGCTCTCACATCCTACCACCTCATCTGTCAGATCTCGATTTAGTTAATCAGTACTTTGCTAGTATAGTCTCTTCTGGTAATTCTACTGTGGATCATCAGTTGGTCCAATTGTGTACAAATGATATTATATCCGGCGTAATTTTTGATTTCTCTGACGTGGATGATTAAGAGGTGGAGAGGGTGCTGAGGTCGATTACGAGTGGTGTAATGGGGTCTGATGGGCTAAACATTAAGATGGTTAAATACTGCTGTCCTCACGTGGTTCCTTATATAAGAGAGATTGTTAACGCGTGTATTCGCAGCGGCAACATTCCGATATCGTGGAAAAAAGCTATCATACTACCGCTGCCCAAAAAAAGCGCCCGGAGACATACTCGGATTTACGTCCAGTAAGCATTTTGCCGGTGATGTCTAAGCTACCAGAGAAAATTTTATATAGCCAGCTGATAACTCATGTTCTCAATACCAACCTGCTTCCAAACACTCCATCGGGATTTCGAACGGGTTTTAGCTGCACTACTGCGTTAATGAATATTGTTGATGACATTGTGAGGGCTACGGACGAGGGTAAAGCTACACTCCCATGCTTGCTGGACTATTCGAAAGCTTTTGACAAAATAAACCATACTGTTTTGCCTTCTATTTTACATTACGTGGGGTTGAGTGAGGGGGCGGTGAATTTGTTGACTGATTTCATGTGTCTCCGAGAGGAGCTAGTTGTAATAAATGAGAGTAAGTCCGACTCTGTAAGAACCACAATGGGGTGTCCACAGGGTTCTGCTCTTTCCCCCTTACTCTTTAGTTTGTATATTAGTACTTTTAAAAATTATATTTTGGACTATCGTACTCATTGGTACGCGGATGACACACAGTTGTATATATCTTTTCCCGCGCACGAAGTTACGGACGCATGCGCTAAAATGACGAATGATATCGGGCGGATGGTTGATGTGTCTGCGCCATGAATTAGACATCAACTATAGTAAGCCCGAAGTCATACTTTTTGGCCCAAAACGAGTAAAAGATAAGGTGATTGGCAACATTAGTGTTGGAATTAACGGAACCATCTTGCCTCTGAGCAGTAAGGTAAAAAAACCTTGGAATCTTAATAGATGAAAATCTAAGTTTGAAAAGCACATTAACAGATGCGTAGTTTGTACGCTAGTTTAAAGTTAATCTACACCAACTGGAAATTTATTAATAGAAATAAAAATCATTCTGAAACTCCGTGTGAATTCCGACGCTCTACGGTCGTCTATTATGTGATTCGTTAGTTTTGTCCCACTTTAATTATGGGGCGCCGTTATACTACCGTTTTTTATCTAGTATCCTTAAAAATAAAATACAAAAGGTGCAAAATTCTTGTTTGCGGTTGTTGTTGGGGCTGAGGCGACGGGACCATGTCAGTTTTAAACTGGTTGAGACTGATTGGTTGAACATGAATGCGAGGCGTCTGATGCATGCTACGCTTCTTTTCCGCAAAATTATTACAACTGGAAAGCCCGCGTACTTATTCAACAAAATTTTAATACGCTAGGATGTGCACACTCTCAATATTAGATTTAAGGGTTCCCTGACTCCGCCTGTCCATAGAACCGAATTCTTTAAGAATAGTTTTTCTTACCAAGTATCAAAACTTTATAATTCAGTTTCGGATCGGGTGGGAGTGTGCATGTCCGAGCATCTATTCAGGTTGAGAGTGAGGGGGCTGGGGCGACGAGGCGAGCTTTGGCGGGTCTTGGTTTGATCGGGAGGACAGAAGAGAGTGGTGGACGCGTGTCTTGTGAGCGGGGAATGTTTTTGTTTTTTGTTTTATGATTAGAGTGTTAGCCAGCGGACTGGGCCCGGTTGTCTGCACTTTCAATATTGTTCTTTTTTGTTCTAGAATAACTTTTTTGTTACAATTAATTATATTATTAGTATTACTGGTCGGTTTATATTATTTTTTATATCTATTGTTATTGGTGGGGAAATGGAAGAAACGGCCTTGGCCGAATTTCTACCATCGGGTTGTTTAGCTGTGTGAGTAGGATTTAAGTTTTACTTTTATATAGATTATGTACATACACAAGCTAATCAATAAACGTATTATTATTGTTATTATTATATATTTCGTAAATTGCGGTTGTCATCTTACAATCTAGAGTAGTTTTATCTTTAACGTTGGTCGTTGTGGCCAAATTCACAAATACGATTGAAGTAAGCCAATAGCGATTGAGATGTCAGACTTATTTGACACTTGACGTCAATATCATCAACCTTGGAAAACTAAAAGTTACTAAAAGTTTGTGATCTTGTGTTTTCATAACGACACAGAAAGCGGTTTCGTTATGAGTTTATAACGAACCCAAAGTAGAAAAATACTTTATTCAAATACAACTTAAAAAACGGTAATTATTACTATTAGTATTTATTAATCATAGAAACAAACAATAATTGAGATCTAACAACACTTAATAAGTTTTTTATTTGTTTGAACCATGCGTTTGCTCCATGTTTTGTCGTTCCGTTGATACATTCCGTATTCTGTTTATCTTACTCCACGTGTTTCATGTTTCTGACTGTGTTGCGCTGTTTTTCGACGTTGATGTTGAGCTGAATATCAGATTTTTTGACATTATAATACTGATGATGGTGGTGCCCACCGAAACATGTATATAGCAAATTAAAATACACTTTGCAAGGACAAGGAGGCTTTTATTCACGTTTAGTTTTGTATACTCCCTTGCACAATGGACACTCATTCATACTTAATAAGTTATTGTTGTCAAAATTAGTAACGATATTAGTCTTTTCTTTGAACGATGAGTTATAATTATAGCAAAGAAGAATTAATTAACATGATCTACATTTATGGCGAACCCGACAGAAATACGTTAGTAGCATCCAGAATGTATGCACAGCGATATCCGGATAGACGGCATCCCCAACCAAGTGTTATAAACAGGGTTCGGTTGGAATTTGAAGAAACAGGTAATATTAATTACCAATACAAAACAAGAACTAAAGCGGTTACCAAAGAGGGAAGAGGAGGTCCTACATTGTGGCCACCAAGGTCCCCAGACGTCAACAAATTAGATTTCTTTTTATGGGGATATGTGAAGGAGCTGGTATACCAATCAGCACCTACTACACCCGAAGACATGAAACTTCGTATAACCAACGTTTTTGACAACCTTAGAGTAAATAAGAGGTACATGTTAAGAAATATCTCAAGATCGTTTATACCGCGCGTTAATGCTTGCAGAAGACAAAATAGGCGTCAATTTAAACAACTTCCAAATATTAATTAAAATAATAGTTACTTGTTGTGCAATGTTTATTAAGTGTTTATAGTTTCTTTCTGAATTTCCTTCAAGTAGCTTATTAAGTAAAAAGGGATTTTTTTACTTTTTAATAAACGCTAATAGTATGAAAGTTTTTTTTCTTAAATTATATGTGCATATACTATTACTGATTTACAACAAAGAGACAAACAGAAAAGAAAGAACAAAAAATAATGGCTTATTTAGATAATATTACACATTTTTCTTTAAATTGTAAATATCATGAAAACTAATAAAATTGGACATATGACATATTTGACATAAATCAACATAAATTAAAGGAAATTTGATGGGCAATTCAACTAGCACATAGAATACAGGTGTTCCATTTAAAAAAGTCACGGAAACGCCATCTGAAAAACAGTTTTACGAATATCCTGTATAGTTAATCTAATGTCTTTGGATACTATCATCTATCTACTTGCTTTGACTATTGTCTGACATAGTTTAAAAGCAAAATCTGCAAAAATATCATTTTTACATAGTTTTAAAGGAGATCGTGCAAAGGGAATATTTTGGAGAAATAATTGAATACCTCAAGGTATTATTAATGCTGAGTTAACAACCTATACCGTTGGATAGCCAAATGTATTAGTATTCATACAATAATAAAATATAAAGGAGTTCCATTAAAAAAAAATACATACTTTACGTCACGCCTAAATGTGACACCTTGTATAAACGTAAATAATTTTACCTTATAGAAACTAGTGAGCCAAACAACTTTGGTCCTAATTATTGTTTTCTTTCTCTAACGATTTAGTAGCTATCAACCGCCGGGATACTAATAACTCACCCTGTATAGAAGTCAATTAGGTCACGCATTTTTGCTGGACCTGTTGGCCTTTATGTTGGAGTTGTGCATTTTCACTGGAAATCAGTCCACGTGGAAAATTTTAACGCAATAGGACAAATGTTCCTAATTTTGAAAACTTTTCGTCGGACAGACTTCCGGTGGGCAACATGTAAAATTGTAACTTGATTGCACATTAAAGAAAAATTTACGAAAACACGAATTCCAACGTTTAAACGATATTCCAAATGTTACCTAATCTAAAATTGAATTGTTTGTGTCAAATGGTTTAGCCGAAAAAAAATCGGGTTCATTTTCACACTTCTCTGGCTCTTATTTTTAAACAGAAAAATTTGATAGTCACCCGTGTTATGTAGAAATAATTCAGGAGTATAGTTTATTTTGTTGTTCAGTAGTTACATAGTTACGGGGTCCAGTTCTTTTAGTCTTGTTATTTACAAGAATAATTAACAAGAGCCATGCGCTGGCAAATACACAGATAGCAACAGCCAAAATCCCAAAATAGACGCTCGATATTAATCTCTGTGGCGAAATAAAAGGGTGCAGTAAAAATAAAATTTATAACCCGCAATTCGTCATCGTCAACTGAAACGAGCAACCATTTTAATATGCCGGCTTGCCGGGGAAATCCGTTATTGTCCTTACCACCGTTCCATAAATATAATTACGTCAAGCACTGTTACAGGTAAATTCCTTTGCTTAAAAGCACACTGCAACCACAGAACAAAATTGCATCCTTTATTAAATTTTGCATATGTGCATATCGAAAAATATTAAACTTTTGTTCCATTCCGTGGTTATCACTATTAGCAGTACAGTATAGTTGTCTGTACATTATTAATTTTGAATAACGCGTTCGGTGAAACGATATTTAAATCGAGAGTCGATGGAATTGAATTTACCTCAAAAAATCAATGCTATATATATATATATATATATATATATATATGTGTATATATATTTATATATATATAGATGCTACACATGCATAAGTTAGTTTAAACTCGATAGACACTGTTACTTGAATACGAGGAAGAAGTTTAGGAATGCCAACGAGGCGGAACATTCCGGCCATTGCCACCGCTGAAAGAAATTTCAATAAACGTTCTTGGAACAAAACAAATTGACAGCTTCAATCCTACGTATGTCATCGATATTAAAACAGTCGGCACAAAGGAAAAGACATACTCAAATACGTCCACATCTAAAAAAAACCAAATACCTCATGATTTGGGGAAAACTTCATCACTGCGATTTTTGGACTTGTAGTCAATGCTTGTAGTAAATAATAATAATAATAATAATAATAAGTACGTAGGATTTCACGGCCAGAATCATTTAGAAAATAAAGTGCTTCCGGGTTATGCCGTGTGTCAAGATTTGTTAATGCTGACGTTTCGCGAACCATGTTGTTCGCTTCTTCAAAGCTAATTGAATACTGTATTACTGTATATATATATATACTGTATTGAATACCAGTATTCAATTAGCTTTGAAGAAGCGAACAACATGGTTCGCGAAACGTCAGCATTAACAAATCTTGACACACGGCATAACCCGGAAGCAGTTTATTTTCTAAATAATAATAATAATACTATGCCTTTATTGCAGAGAGGTAAACATTACAAAAACATGAAATTAAATTAAATTTTAGTATTATTTAGTATTCAATCACCCCCCCCCCCCCCCCCCCGCCCCCCGATACAAGGGCGGAGTTCAGTTTGACACCGGAGCGTCAACTGTACTACTCAACCACTTAAAACTAAAGCAAATAAAACTACAAAAAAAAACGTATTACAACTTTAGCTATTCCTTGTTCGAGCAAGCGGTAATCAAACAAAAATAAACCAATAAAACTGAAAAAAATAATAATAACTGAAAGCGAGTAGGGCGAAAAGGATATGTCGGAAAAACTCACTGATTACGTCCATAGGCTGCTGTTTCGCCGGATGGTGTCTAAACCAGCTGGTTTTGTATATAGAGAGGTAGCCAGGGGTTGGCTAACTTAACGCAACTATGAATGCACTTTTGGGGCGAACACTAATTCGCGAGCGAGAGACCGAGAGAGAGTTTGGAATGCGTGTGTCCACACTCAGAGACTTTTGTACACACTCTACCCACTGTAACCGGTGGAGTTGAGGAAATGGGAAAATATATGGGCACAGGACGTGGGGAAACATGAAACCTGTTTCAAACATTCTGGCCATATAAATTAAACTAAATACCAAATAAAATGGGAAACTAAGCTTCCTTATTGTTGCGCCGCAACATAGCCGCCCAGCAAATTACGAAGTAATTTTAATGGGGAAAAACCCGTACCGAAAATAATTAAAAAAAACAAATGAAAGTGAATTTCGAAATTAATTCGAATGGGGTAGCTTTACAAGCTTTCTGACCGGACGCTTATAAGTGCCGCTGCTAGTCCGCTACACGGACGACGCCGTCCTGGCCGGGGACCACGGTCTGAAAAAAACCACGGGCCCAAGTAAGGGCGTATTAGGCGTGATAACAAAAACTAAATCTCCCGGTGAGAGGTTTTGCGAAGTTGCTGTCCATTTAGACTTTTGTTGCGAACACTTTGAGATCCATCGGCGAATCACTTGTCGCGATGAAAGAATCCAAAAGCGAGCACCGAGCAGCGCTTGTAAGGCGCGAGGACCCGCGTGCCTGTACACCGTATGATAATGGCTATAGGACTGTTAAGATAGGACTGTTAAGGGCACATCCTTCGGCAACAAAAGTGGGTGCTTTGAATTAAACGGTAAATGGGAAAAATGAAGACGGCCGCCCACACAGAAAAGGCCCGTTTTATCAATAAAAGGCGAAAGTTTTTGCAATCGTTTCGACACAGTACCGGCCTGAATGAGTGCCATCTCAGCGGCAAAGTAAAATGACTGCGTGTGCTTAACGTGTGCAGTGAATTCTTCAATTCGAGAGTACTAACGAAATCTTAGTTAATCGTGTTCTTGCGGGTATTTCCGATAAATCGCAAGACAAATGACATACTAAACTGTAATATTAATAAAGTCGAGAATCGTTGCATCCAATCTATCCAGAAATTGGATTGCGGGGCAGCTAAACAACTGATACTAGAGAGTCTGTTCAGGAAGATTGGGAAGGGAGTCAGGGGAGAGATTTGAAATTGGCCACAGGTCTTGACGCTGTGTCAGCCAAGAAGGACCTTGCCACCATAGCATGTGGGAAAGTATTTGCTCCGAGAACAGACCACGCGCAGCGCAATCCGCTGAGTTCGAACTCGATTCGACGTGATACCAATCGTGCAGACAAGTGGTATTAGTCACCCCGACAACACGGTTCGCAACAAACGTTTTCAATTTGTAAGGGGGCGTTTTTAGCCAAGATAGAACAATTGTAGAGTCACTACACAAAACAATGCGTGATATAGATAATCTTTTGAACAAGGGCAGTAGTGACTAAAACAATTTCGATAAGAGTACCGTAGCGCACAATTCCAGACGGGGAATTGAGAGAGAGAGCGCAATGGTGAGACGCGAGATTTAGCCTTCAACAAAGCAACATTAACACTATCGGGACTCGATTCCGTACGCAAATAGACTACTGCGGCATAACCGTCTTCGGAAGCATCACAAAATCCAAAAATCGTACAACGAGACCAAAATTCGGGGAGAATTAATCGGGAAATCTTCACTTCGAAGAGCCTGGGAAGTTGTATCTAAAAAGTAGACCACATATCTAATAAAGAATCTGGGAGGGGGTCATCCCAATTTACATTTGACTTCCAGATTTCTTGCATAAAACGCTTAGCGAAGAAAACTACAGGGCAAACCCAGCCTAAGGGGCCAAAGATCCGCGAAATGTTAGAGAGGGCTGTACGTTTAGTTGATTGTTGCATGGTGGGGAAAACGCTATAGGTAAAAGAATCCGATCCTGCATCAAATTGGATACCTAAAATTTTGAAACACGAAAAATCTCCTGAGGTAATGTTTAAAGAGGGTTCACGATCTTCTTCCGGAATCCGTTCCAAGAATTCCGGAGAGTTGCTAGTCCATTTTTTGAGAGTGAAACCACCGCTACCTAAAAGTCGAAGGGCATCCTCTAGCGTGTTGGCACCGGTGACAATATCGTCCACGTATACTTCGTTCCGCAGAATTTCAGAGGCAAGGGGAAAATCATGCCGTTCATCCGAGGCAAGGTGCTGAATAACACGAAGGGCAAGAAAGGGGAGTAGATATAATTCGCGGGGATTGGACCACAACAGTGCAAAAACTTCAGTGCAACATCGTTGTCAGTTGTAACTGTGGTCGCCATCTGTCGGCTGGTAGCGTAATGAAGGTTTTGGCATGCCGTATGGTGGTCGGATAGCACATTAGGTTTGTGTGCGCCATCTGTCGGCCATTTTGTGAATAATTTGAAAATGTTTGCGCACGCGCCGTGTGTCGTTTTGTGTCATAATATTTCTACTTAATTAAAAAAATACCCTTTCACTATACGTCATGGGTGTTTCTTATTATATACGATACGTTTTCTTCGATGACAACGGTAAAATATTGAAGCAGGATACTCTGGAGTCATACAAGTTCCAAAAAGTTGGACAGAATGTAAACATTCCACCAGGTGCAGCGTTAATGAAAATAGTTGGTTTTCATGAAGACGATGACGATTTTTCTGACTCTGAATCTGTGTCTGAACTGAGCTGTGAAATAGATTATGACGAGGAATGTAGCAATTAAAATAAAAAAAAATATATATATAAATTATGGAGAAAACGAATTTGAAGATTGAAGTCTAATAGAAATTATACATATTAATGTGAATTTTTGCTTATTCTCCAAAGTTAGAAGTAATTAAAAATAGTATTAAATAGACAACGCAATATTAATAATTAATTTTTTGTAAACAAATAAATTTAAAGATTGAAGTCCAATAGAAATTATACATATTAATGTGAATTTTTGCTTATTCTCCAAAGTTAAAAGTAATATATAACATACTATTAATAATAATTAAAAATAGCATTAAATAGACAACGTACTATTAATAATAATTAATTTTTTGTAAACAAATAACTACAGAATATTGGTTTTACTTTTAGTATGCGAACTAAGCCTAGGTACCGAATGCGACGATGACCGGGACTGACCCACTTTCGTTTGTCGTATAGAACGGTTCGCTTACGCTTACGCTCGGTGAATAAAACTTTTCCTTTCGCTCGACGCTAAGGCGCGTTCGCATCAATACATTGTATGTGTATGTACTTATATATAATGCTGCAACATTGTAACTTGTAAATACATTTAATCGATACGTATATGTAAATAAAAAACAAATGCATTAGAAACTCTGATTTCACTGAGAAATGAATTGTATATAAACGGAAAGCCAAACGCATATGGTTACAGTACATCTTTCTACACATTCTAGTACTTACAGCCTTATACCATAATGGAGTCAAGTAAGAGATACAGTTGTTAGTGTTATCAACAAAGAAATCTTAAACATATTTTTGTTAACAGTTGCATCAGTTACATCTCTGGTATTATTACTACCACAACATTTAAGGGTATGTGAATTTTCTTTTAATTTAAATATTTAACATTGCTTTAATTAATTGAATACACATATGTAGGATATGCCAATATGTTTTTTGTACAATTGTGGACCGGTACCAACGCCATTTCCGCCGGCAAACATGACTCAATTAACCCCGACAATGGCATATTATATAGAGGCGGGTATCGTCTTTATAATGGTTTATACTAATGTTAGTATAAAAAAATTCTATCCAAATTAAATCTAATAATACTTTTTTTTATTTCAGACTTAGGTGAATAATACATATATATAATTTTTTAATGAAATTAGTAGTAATAAATCATGACATCTTATTAAAATTAAATCGTTTTATTATTAATTTAGATAATACAAACATAGTGTTAAGTGAATAAAATAGATCTATATTTAAAAGAACAGTTAGTAATATTTTTAAATCGTATTTTCTATATAATAAAAAAATTAAGAGTTGACAAAACATACAGCTTATTAGTAAAAATGTGTTAGTAATTTAAAAAAAAGGTTACAAATTAGTGTTTAAATTCAACACACACACAATCTAAATTGTAAACGTACAGTTCAAGTAAAGTAACAAAGTTAAAACATCAGTAATGTTCTAACAATTCTTGTTAAAATAAAAAATAATTAATTAGACGAAGAAATAATTACAATTTTTTGAACTGAACCAAGTTAGCATGGTTTGCTTTGCCTGTATCCAGTTCACCAAGATAGACTAATGCATATTTATTATTCTTACTTTGAATAGACTCACAGAATGCCGGTGTTATTCTTTCTGCTACTCGTTTAGGTAAAAAAACAGCAAACCCTTCCTCATGTATCCCTTCAAGGTCCACCAGGACGCTAGGCCATTTCAGGTGATTGAATATCTTCATTTCATTAATAGGGTATGGAAAATTAACTTTCATTTCCCTAAGTGGTTTGATTGCTGTCGAAATACACATTCCAATTTTATTCAACTCGTCCATTTCCAAATCGGAGGCAGTTTCTTCTTCTTCTTCTTCTTCTTGTTCTTCTTCTATATAGATCTTCTTATTTTTTGTTGTTTCTGTTCCACAGCTTTGCGTTTCACACCAGTCTTGGTAGATTTCCTGGCGGTAGTTGTTGGTACATTTTCCGAATGCGTAGTAACCTCCGATGGAATATTACCGTGTTTGTTTATTGCCTGACTTGAACTTGTGCCAGGCAATAAGTTGAAATTGTCAAGTAGATTCAATTCCATTTGACTGTACTCAGCCATTTTTGTTGTGTTTGGTTTAACTTGGTTCGTTACTTGAACTGTTGTGTGTGTCTTGGGTTGAATCTCATGCCATTTATATATAAATGTGATTTCACGCATTAAGGAGGGAAAGGAAGGGATGACGTAATGTGAATGTAGAATACCAATCAAACTCATGGTCAAAAGCATTTTCTTTGTTCTCATTGAAATTAATAACTATGAATACCTATTATATCTAGGATGATATAAATTTAAAATACCGTGGTGAAGATATTGTAATTGACTAAAATTTTGTGCATGATCTTCATGGAACATGCGAAAACACTGACCATATCTGAACACTTTGAAAAGCGGTACAATTTGGCAACTAGAACACCAAAAGTCTTTATTCAACACATATCCATCAATAAATTCGTCACATCCATCAATTCCAGTGAAAGTGAACCGGTAATGTTAAAAATTTTCCCACTGTATAAATTCGCGTAAACCATATGCTCTTCGCGTTCCGTTAATTTGAGCTAAACATCTTTCACACATTCTACCCAAAGGTGTTTGAATAAATGTATGTAAAATACATACTGCTTGATCTGGACTGAATCTACTCATAGTTTGACTAAAAATATTGTAACGGCATTGAGCACGTACAAGCGGGTCTGAATGATTTCCCATAATTAGTAAGAATTTGACTAGTTTTCGTGTGAATTGAAAATTAATTTGAAATGAGATATTTTCACTACATGTTATAAATAGATATGGGTCATTGTCTTTTTTTAATAAATTCCACTGAACACTATGCCAATTTCTCAAAAGCATGTTTACAAGTTTTTTCGGTAAGCCTTTTGTTTTATCAGTTGTCAAAAAGTAATACAATTGTAGTTTAATTGGTACATTACTACAAATACTCACAATGGTTAAATTTAGGAGCGTATCACAATTATACACAATTGACATGATTGGTTTTTTGAAATTGAAACACTTTTTGTTATGCATGTGCAATGCGTATACAGTACTTATATAGCAACGGAGTTGCCATGGCGCATAATCCGTTCACTTAATTTACATATTTTGTTTTATTATTCTTGAGACCAAATGTAAAAGTTTTCGCTTGCCGTGTTTAGCATTTTGCACACGGCTTGCATAATTTGCATTTATAGGTAACACGCAGTACCGAGGTCATTTTTATTTTCCCATGGCCATGCAGGTGCAAAATGACGTCATTTTTATGCGTTTGCTTTGGTATAAAATATGCCGAAATGCTGCAAGTTGTTTACTGTGCTACGAACACGTGTTCCTTCATGATCTATTCAAATTAGTGCATCAGTATAGTCTTCAAGGTTGTTATTATTATGAACGATAAAGTTATTTTTGAATATATATTAGAAAAAAAAGGATCGATTCTACCACATAAACCAATTCAGTTTGAACATCAGGAACTGCCGTGCTGCTTACAGCTATTTGAAGAAATTTGGTTGTGTTATAAAATTAAAGTATACGAAAGTAACCAATTTTTACACGTTTATTGGAAGGAGGAAAATGTAAGTAAATTTTTTGTTTGTTGTTAATTATCTTACTTTCCTTTTTTTTTTTAGTTTGTAGATACCGATACTTAAACTTTCACGATGGACCGTTTTAACTGTGGCGTTTGTGAAAAAACTTTTAGTCGTAAAAGCTCTTTAAAAAGACATCCATGTATGAGGATTTTTTCTACATCTTCAACTGCAATGCATGCTGTAGTTGATGATCGTGTTGTGTGCGATTTATGTGGTAAGTCGTTTACCAGCTTTAGCGTTTTTCAACGACATCTCTTAGCGACACATATAAATGTGAACAAACGTAAGCGTAATGAAGAAGAAGAAGATCATTCACCCGAAATTGTTAAGAGGCAAAAAGTTGCTTCTGCTTCTACGTCTTCTGACAACCACCAGCTAAACGCAGCAGGACCATCGATTTCACGACCGGCGAAAGAATATACATGCAACACGTGTAAGGTGACGCTATCGACAGCTCTACAGTATAGGGGACATCTGCGCTCTCAAAACCATCGTACCAATAATTTGACAGTTCTTCAAAGGGATGGAATCAGCGAAATTGCGAGTGCCTTTCAACACCGCATAAAAAGCTATCGTGTTGAAAATAGAGAAGCTGCTGACATTCCGTCATTTTTGGATAACGTTAAATTGAAGGTATGTAAGCTGATAGAAGATGTAATCCCCGATTTGAAGATTTTCAAATTACAATTGGAGCTGTTTTGTAATTTTATTAAACCGCAAAATGTAGCAGCGGCCGAAGCAGGGACAACCGTCGACGGCGATGACAACACTTCACATCAACAACAACAAGGTGAACTAAAATCTTTTAATACTAAATATATTATTATTGATGGTAGTTCTAACTTGAGTGAAGTCTATGACTTGCTGGTTGGTAAGATACAAAAAAAAGCCGAGGAATACCAGGAGAGAGAAAGTGGCTGGAGTTTAGCGAGCGTTTCACATCTCGAAATTAATATTAATAAGTATTCACCGCTAGGGTCATCGTCGTATGTAGACTTACCGCCGGATATCAAAAATAAGAGGGCGTGTATTAATATAAAAAATGAGGATAATCATTGTCTAGCTTGGTCGTTATGTGCAAGTTTAAAACCAGCATCTGATCACTCAGACCGTGTTTTATCATACCCCCATTGGTCAACTGTATTAAATTTAGAGGATATAACGTTCCCAGTAAAATTAAAAGATATTCCGCGAATTGAAAATTTGAATAATTTAAGCATAAATATCTATGGTTTAGAATACGATACAGACTCTAAAGAGCATATTGTGGTGGGGCCAATTTTTTTGACTAAATCAGAGCGAGACGTACATGTTAATTTGCTATTATTTGAGAAAGACGAAGAAGATCCAGATTATGATGTTAATCGCGCTTCACATTATGTATTAATTAAGAACCTGTCACGACTTGTTGCATCACAACGTAATAAGCGAAAAAAGTTGCAACCGATTTGCAATGGTTGTTTGACATTTTTTGAAACGCAGAGACATCTCGATATTCATCGTCAATTCGATTGTAATAGAATATGTACGATTTTGCCCACTAGAGACTTAAAGAAAAATAAATTAGGTGCTATGGTCCCCGAAAATATGTTATGTTTTACCAATTTTCAAAAAAAACTAAAGGTGCCTTTTGTAGTTTATGCCGATTTTGAATGTATGCTACAGCCAATTTCATCATGCGCGCCTAATCCGGCCAGATCTTATACGCGAAACACGCATGCACATATTCCCTATAGTTTTGCATTTCAAATTGTATGCTCGTTTAATTCGGAACTTAATCGATTCGAAACATATAGCGGTCCAGATTGCGCGGAGGTATTTGTAACTAGACTTTCAGAGATAACCCGACAACTATATACTACGCATTTTAAGACAATCGTTCCGATGACGCGCCTAACGCAACGGGAAAACAATGATTTTTATGCAAGTCGAACTTGTCACATTTGTGAGAAGCCAATTACCCCCCACGATTACGACAATGACAATGGGAAGGTCCGCGATCACTGCCACCACTCTGGCCGATACAGAGGCCCCGCCCACAAAAACTGTAATTTAAACTATCAAATTCGTCGATTTATTCCGATTTTTTTTCCACAACCTTTCCGGTTATGATGCGCATCTTTTTATAAAACAATTGGCAGCTGACGGTGAGAAAATTGACGTTCTTCCCCTAAACAAGGAGAATTACATCAGTTTTACAAAGTACATTGTCGTAGATCATAAAATTAATTCAAAGGGTTCAAATTATGATGTATATTTTCAATTAAGGTTTTTAGATTCGTTTCGTTTTATGGCATCCTCTTTGGATACACTAGCGAATAATTTGAAGACTGAAGATTTTGTTAATGTCAAGGAGACTTTTCCCATATCGGAACATTTTCTTTTAATGAAACGAAAGGGTGTCTTTCCGTATCAGTATGTAGATTCGTTGGCGCGACTGGAAGAAACACAACTACCTTCGCGCCAGGAATTTTTCAATTCTCTGACGAATACCGCAATAACGGAGCAAGAATATGCGCATGCGAAAACTGTTTGGGATACGTTCGGTTGCGCGAAACTATTGCACTATTCGGATTTGTATTTAAAGGTTGACGTTTTGTTGCTTGCCGATGTGTTTGAAAAATTTCGCAAAGTTTCCCTCAACACATACCAGCTCGATCCTTGTAATTACTTTTCATCGCCCGGTCTAGCTTGGGATGCTATGCTAAAGTATACCCGTATTGAATTGGAGTTGCTAACCGACATGGATATGTGTCAATTTATTAAAAACGCCATTCGCGGTGGTATTTCTCAATGCTCGCGTCGCTATGCGAAAGCAAACAACCCGTACTTGACGTCATTCGATCGTACTTTGCCAACCACTTATCTTACGTATTTGGACGCTAACAATTTATACGGTTGGGCAATGTCGAATCATATGCCGATATCGCATTTTAGTTGGTTGACACGAGCCGAAATTGAGGCGTTGAACGTAGAGCATGTAAGCGATACGTCCGATGTAGGGTATATTTTTGAGGTGGATATTGAGTATCCGCAAGAATTGCACAATCTGCATAATGATTTGCCATTTTTATCGGAAAATCTTATACCACCTACCTCAAAATTTAAAAATAAAAAATTACTTTTGACTTTAGAGAATAAACAAAAATATATAATACATTATCGAAATCTTAAGCAAGTGTTAGCGCACGGTTTGAAAGTAACACACGTTCATAGAGTTTTACAATTTAAGCAGGCGGCTTGGATGAAAACCTATATTGACCTTAATACAAGGTTACGTCACCAAGCTGAAAACAAATTTGACAAGGATAATTACAAACTGATGAACAATGCTGTATTTGGCAAGACAATTGAAAATGTGACGAAGAGGGTTGATGTTCGACTCATCACGCATTGGGAGAGTCGACATAAGCGCAGAGGCGCGGCACACTTTACGTCACAATTAAATTTTAAATCTATTAGCGTGTTTACGGACAATTTTGTAGCAATTCAAATGCAAAAATTGAAAATTGTATACGATAAACCAATTTACTTGGGGTTTTGCGTTCTCGAACTTTCCAAATTATTAATGTATGACTTTTATTACGGTTTTTTGAAGAGACAATACGGCGAAAGAGTCAACCTATGCTATACCGATACCGACAGTTTGATTTTACTCACCCAAACGGAAAATGTATATACCGACATGAAATTGCATATTGATAAATTTGACACATCCAATTACAATGCTAATAACGCGTATAATATTCCGCTTGTTAATAAAGCCGTTTTGGGCTTAATGAAGGATGAGAATTGTGGTAAAGTGATGAGGGAATTTGTCGGTTTACGTTCCAAAATGTATTCATTTACCGTTGAGGGCGAAAGTGCGCAAGAAAAGAAAGCGAAAGGTATAAAGCGGTACATTGTTAAGAAGGAAATTAAATTTGACGATTATAAGAGATGTCTATTGGAAAATTGCGTTCTCTACAAGCAACAAAACTCATTTCGATCGTTAAAACATAACATATACACACAAAGTCAAAATAAATTGGCCCTATCAGCGCGCGACGATAAACGATTTATTTGCGAGGATTCAATAAAAACGTTTGCCTGGGGACATTATACGCTCGATATTTAGTAGTATTAGTAGTAGTAATTTAGTTGTCTTGTGCTAGTCATTACGTTAAGATGTGTAATAATAGTTATATTATGGTAGAATTAGATGTTTTTACCAACATGAAGAGCACGTACACTGATCACCTAAAAAAATGCTTAACTTCGAACGATATTGACGGAGTGAAATATTTATTAAGTAAAACTCAAGTGCCGGAAGAATTGCTCACGTACGGACGTTTATGCAATACGCCAGTGAATATTCTAGAGACACTGTTCGAATCGAAACTTCTAACTGACAAATTTGTGAAGTGCGCGTTAGAATTACTTTTAGAAACGACAGACAATAGCAATAATGCAATTGAAATGAATGTAACGTATATAGCGACCATAGCTAAACAGATAAATTGTATCCATCAGTCGGATGAAAACTATAAAAAATGTTTGCTCGTTACGTTGTTGCTGAGTGACGAAAAGAAAAAGGATGTAACGTCACTTTCTATGAATAATTTAATTAACAACTATAGAAATGTACGCTATTATTTTGAAAAAAATGTATGTGATGCGTTGTATAATGCCGATGTAAACTATTTAATGACATTATTGAATACAATTGGTGTTGCGAGAGGTTGGCAATTTCGTTTCGAGCCGACAACGCGTCAATCGCATAAGGATATTCGTAAATGGTTGACGGATAATGTGCAAAAGGGACTCAAAGGACATAGCGTGGGCTGGCAGTCGGGACCCGATACGGGCGTTTGGCCCTCTAGCAATCTTGAAGACTATATTGAAACACTAAAAATTATTAATTGTTACACTCGTCTCAATTTGTAAATTATTTTTGCATCTGTATGTTTAATAAATTTTTTTTCTCAAGCATTTGTTTAATTTTTGTTTTAGTAATAGGAAAAAAAAAACAAATTGAAAAAAAGTCATTTATTCAGTATTATACAATTTTTCTTTTCTGCTAATTTATTCAATCAAAAAACGAAATCACACCCCGCCGATGAAGGTCTCGGTGATTGCGATGAGGATGACTTCGTCCACCACGTTTGCAGCCAATCGCGAAGAAGGTAAGCATTTTGATGGGCACATTGCAGCTCGTTGATGGCATGCTTGTTACAATGATACTTGGCACCAACACCAACAATACCATCAGCTCCTCCTCCTGCTTGAAGTTTTAGCGTTGAGAGTGCCGGACAACCCATGTCTTCAATATTGAGAATACGAATATTTGGTAGGATGTTTTCTAACCAGCGTTTCTTTTGCAGTCCCTTGACGATAATTTGAGAACCGCTATCAATTCCGGCCATCCGTAAAAGTGAACATAAATTGGTATAAGGAGCCTCATCTTCTGCTGCTGCTTCTTGTTGTTGACATTGCGATGTCAAATTGTAGTTACCGCCATTGTAGAGAAAATTCTCATCTTGCTTTTGCCACGTAAGTCCATGTATTTGTGTCGTTACGAAACGTACATGTCGCTGTAGATTTTCCTCCAAATGCGCGAACTTAACGGGTAATTTGAAAAATTTATGCAACTCACCATGACCGGAATAAACATGTATTAGTGTCAGTTCTTTGCATATGAATTCACTATCTTTCAGTTGAAAGCCTTGCACGTCAACGACCCAAGTGTTCATCATGGCGGTCTAGAGCGATCTGACCTCGCCCGTTAACGGTCTATATTTTAAAATACAGTCGTTAATTAGGAGACAGTAGAGTGACGTCTTGTCGGGTATATCTTCGCTCGTTTCGAATTCTAGCCGAATGTCTACCGCGCTACCAGTACTCATAAGTTCGTTCTGTCGCGAACAATCGATTACGATGAGCGTATGCTCGGCGAAGAACATGTCGGGCGTGAGGAGCGGTTCGCTGCGTCGATTATAGTACGACGCCTGGAATTTTGCATACATCTCGTACAAAATTATAAATTGTCTATGCTTGAAATTGGCATTAATGGACTCGTACGGGAATTGTTGGCTATTGAGAAAAAGTTTTACATTAACCAAATTACAATGATCGAACAAGGTCATATTTTTATTTTGTTGATTTTTTTGATCGGTATGAAAAGCTAGAATCGCATAGCGCGGTTTCTCCAATTGCGAACTCGACTTGATCGACCACGTATGCTGTCTCGTCTTCGGCAGTAGAGGATATTCGCATAGATTCCAACTGCGAAAAGCCAAATCCAATTCGCGACCGCTCGAAATGGTATTCAATAGGCTGATGCGTTCCGCATCGCCAACGGCTATATGCGGTACTCGCCACACAATTTTACTGATAGTGACTTTGAGCGTTTCCGTCGGATCGCTACTATAGAGCGCATTAAGGTCTGAGTTAGAACGTATCAAGACGAGCTCCTGATGCATGTTTAAAATCACGCGCTGATGATCCTCTCCAAAGGCAAGCCAATATTTTAATGGTATGCATACGTTAAAAAAACCGGTTGTTTCGTCAACTCCTTTGTAGACATTCAATTGATAGCCAGCCATGGCGGCGAGTTCCATTTCGTTTTTATTGAACGATACGAGCGCTTTGAGAGTTGTCGCTACGCCGGGATTTCGTACACGATCGATAACCTTACCGCCCATCTCGAAACGAATTTCCTCGAATAGATGGGCAAAACCGTTGTTGATAATTTTTCCGGTCGGCGATACCTTACCATCGGCTCGCAACAATTTACCCTCTATGTAAATACAACTACGACTCGGTAGCGTTAGCACGTCGAGTTGTTGAATTGGAATTCGTACTTCATCGTTGTTTTCAAAACTATTTGTCGTATAGGGATAATGATTGAAAATTTCTGCCTTAACAATTGAATTGTCAAATTGAACTTTTTCAGTTACGTTTAAAATATCCATTATTGTTTACGTCGCAATTTAAATCCCAATGCTTGCAAGAAACGTTGATTTTCAGGTGTTAACCGTTTAACAGTTGACGGACAAGTAAACATTTTTGTCGTAGGCTTGGAATTTATAAATTGATTTTGTCGTTGGTCGGTTAGCTCACGACTCCTCGAATTAAAGTTAAGACCCATTACGTTGCTCTCGTAGATGCAGTCTTATCGTTACGACTTCCTCTCTGAAATTGATCAAGTTATCGTCTTGATCTACTATTTTAAGGACAATATTGTCAATTCTTTTCGTATTTAGCGGCATGTAGATGACATTTTGCGGAGTCTCGATGATTTTGTAGCCGGGCGGTACGGACGGAAAAAACTCGTGTATCGTATGCGCAGCATGATCGTTCATATATGCACCGTATATTATATTACATTCAATTTTAATTGTATTAATTCGCAGAATATCTACCACGTGTTTGGACTCGTGCGGTGAATCCGACGCCTTTAACACTTTTGTTTTGTCGAATCCCAATAGAGGTGCTATGGAATTTTTTACATTCCAATCGACGTCTCGATCGCAATCGATGACGCATTTCAAGGTATTATTGTTTGCGCGAATGCTAAACTTTACTGCGTTCGATTTCTTTTTTGTCTTATTGAGCTGTGAATTAATTTCCGTATCGATGTCGGCGAGCTCGTATGAACCGACTTGAATTGTAATTAATTCGCCGTCAATTTTCAGTGCATTATTATTTCGGTCGACATTGGGAATTGCATTATACGTCTCAAAGTTTACCAAACCCATTTCATAATTGACGCCGCCGTTCAACTCGATGGGAGGATTATAGTAGGCCCTCAGAATGGAATCTCTAGCGCTGAGTGTAAACGTAGTTTGTGTTGTCATAGTGATTATGGACGTCGTCGTCGTCGTTGTTGTCGTACGCCTTCCAATTATCGTCTGAGTGATTTAGACGCTTCGTAGGAAATTTAAACACAATGCGCCACAATTGCTACTATCGTAAGACTGATACGGTTCGTGGTTATATTTTATTTGTATGTCGTTTCCGGCACTCTTAAAATATTTTACTATTTTCTTGCTCGGTCGTAAGTTTCCGAAACTATCAAAGTAAATAACAATGTTACCCTTTTTAATGTAGGCCACCCAATGCGTTCCCGGACCGT
The DNA here is from genome assembly GCA_964023965.1 of Melinopterus prodromus. Lineage (NCBI taxonomy): Eukaryota > Metazoa > Arthropoda > Insecta > Coleoptera > Scarabaeidae > Melinopterus > Melinopterus prodromus. Next base: position 31,733,479 of record OZ030394.1, on the reverse strand, counting down.
CTGCATCGTCTAAATTAATTATACCGCGCTCGTTTTGTTTGCTAATGCGTTCGGGTAAACGGTTGTGCATAAAAATTCCGCGAAAATGTCGAATGCCTCGAGCGTACCGTTCCAAGTCGATGTTCGTCAACGCAGTCGCTGGAATGTTGATCTTTTTTTTTTTCCTCTTCTTAATCCCTTCCCTTCCTTGTACGGTTTCAGATGTAGACCCTTTCCCGCAGCAGCAGCGGTGATTGTTTCCATTGCCCGATTATGTCGTTCGCGCTCTCGAAGTTGTTGCTTGGATGCTTTGCTATCTTTAACAGCCTTAGCGATTGAGGATGCACCCGTTGCTAAAGCTCCCAAAGCACTCAGACCGGCAAAAATTGGTATTAGAGGTAAAAAGCCGCCGCGTTTAGGTATTGGGATAACGCGCTGTTTTTTTTCTTTCTCCTTACCGCCAGTACGGCTGGAAATTTAATTCCCCTACCACCGCTACGACGACCGTTACTAACCATTGTTCCTTCTTCTTGTTGTTATCGCTTCAACGTTCAAATGGTAAATGAAAGATTTTAAAAACGATTGTCACTTAAAACATTTGTTAGTAGGTCATTGGAACCGCCATGAAGCTGGTCAAACAAAAATGTCGTCTGCATGTGACAAATGTTGATATTACATCACAACAACAACAACAATGCAATGGTAGCAAGCACGGCCCACTTTTACCATCCAGCATTCGCGCAATTATATGCGGTCCGTCAAATTGCGGTAAGACGAACGTAATGGTCAGTCTACTCGAGGCGCCAAACGGATTGAAATTTGAAAACGTGTACGTGTATTCCAAGTCACTTTTCCAACCAAAATATCAATATTTGAGGGATTTATTGCAACCATTAGTTGGTTATTTCGAGTACTCCGATGACGTTGACATAATTCATCCTTCGGAGGCGCGTCCAAATTCCGTTTTTATTTTTGACGATGTGGCATGTCAGAAACAGTCAGTCATTCGGGACTATTTCAGCATGGGTCGACATAAATCAATCGATAGTTTCTATTTATGTCAAACTTATACGCACATTCCCAAACATCTTATTCGCGACAATGCTAATTTGTTGATTGTCTTTCCGATGGATGATCTAAATTTGCGACACATTTTTCAGGATAGCGCTAACAATAGCGATTTTTCTTCTTTTGCTGAATTTAAGCAAATGTGTTCCTTATGTTGGACCGATAAGTACAGTTTCCTGGTTATTAGTAAGGATAATGACTTGAACAATGGCCGATATAGAAAGGGGTTTCATTGTTATATAAAACTACCGTAATGCGCACTAAAACATCATTAGAAGACGGTACGCGAAAACGTTCAGATGGTATTTTTTTTGTTCGCTTACTCATACAAGCATGAGCTCTAAGGAAATAACTAATCGATTAATTAGAGCTAAGAAAAACATTAAACAGAAACTGGCTGCTCTTAAACAAAGCAAGTTAAGGTCTGAAGAACAACTTAAGAGCAAATATAAACCAATTACAGAATCCCTTCAAAATTTAGTTAGAACTAATGCCACTATTAAATTAGAACCAAAAGCGGAAATAAAAAGAGACGACGGTGATGATGATGGTGACAACGATGACGCACAGACGAAAAAGGATGCAAAAATGAAGGAACCATTATCATTGCTGCAACAGAAGAAGAAACCAAGACATAGAGGTCGAACATCATTGCCTTTCGAGGAATATGATGATGATGATGTATTTCAAATGAGTACACCAAATGTTAGACGAGAAGACGCAGAAGAAACGTTCGAAGCATATGTCGACCCTGAAGAATCTACAATGACACCAACTCGTCAACGCGATTTGGAAACAACCGAAAGTTCATTCGTGGAGTATATGGATCAATTCGCTCCCTTATCTAGAGATTATATTGAGGGATTTATTAGGGATACCAAAAACGTGTACGACCATAGTCGTGTGGGCGTCCGCCATGATCCCGAGCTTGATAAATTCTATCTTGGCTCCTCAGAATTACAATTTAACAACCAAAATGCTAATATTGTTGTTGACGGACGAGAGTTCAAAGGAACGCCGGGCCTTTACGAATTAATATTCAAGAAAAATCCGACAGACGATTCAAAGGAAGATCAAAAGAATTATCGTGAAATGGTATTAATGACAAACGCGGCGCGAGTAAATCATGATCCGAATAAACAAATTGCCGGTAATGCCGGCGACAAATATCGTAAAGTTATCGCTCCGCTCATTTACAATCAATCGACACCCAAAAGTACGCGTCCGACGACGACGGCGGCGGCGGGAAGAGCGAGAGCTAGCACCTGGGCTAGTAGTAGTAGTCAATTCGGCGGACGCGGTCTGATGAGCTACAATAACAAACCGATTGAATTCACGTTTTGGGATGATGCGAATCAACTTATTAGTCGCTTAAGGCTGTTGCTTGCATCACAAGATGCCGGAAATGACGGTCACGAGAACGAAATTAATAGCATCGTGGAGGAATTACGCGAAGCGCGAATAATTGTATAAATTTGTAAATTTGAATTTTTTTCTATCACTTTTACCATGACTCTTGATAAGTTTGGTCGTCATATATCCGCAAGAGCAAAAGATTTAAAATCATTATCGTCGCCGTCGGTGGATAAAGAACTATACGCGTACATTTGTTTATCTATACGCGGCTCGTATAAATTCGACTATTCGACATTAACATTTAATTACCAATTGGATAACGGTACCGCTACCTATCAATATCCATTGAAGCAAATAGGCGAAATCCAAAGTGCTACCGTTTTTCCTGTCGACTTAATCACACACATTAATTTATCAAAAAAGGGTATTTCAGGGGATAATTTAAATGGAACTGTTATTCGGAACGGTGATGCAATAACATTTAGCTTAGATAGTGCTATTACATCATCTACCACAAAGTTGACAGGAAGACATCGACCAATAAGTACGCATATGTACGTAGAACTACTCGTTAAATATAGAATATGAGTGACCTTAAGCAACAAGTGGTCGACGAATTGCATAAACCGGCCCGAAAGACCTTCAAACGTAGACGCGTAATCGTGAAAGGACTAGATGATTTATTTCAAGCCGACCTTGTCGAGATGATTCCGTACGCGCGACAAAATCGCGGCAACAAATATATTCTCGTTGTTATCGATGTATTTTCAAAATTTGCCTGGGCCGTTCCGACAAAAACAAAGTCCTCCAAAGATGTTGCCGCCGCAATGAAAAAAATACTATTGTTGGGACGTCATCCTGCGAATTTACAAACCGATTTAGGAAGAGAATTTTATGGCCCTGAATTCTCAATGCTAATGAAACAATTCAATATCAATCATTACTCGACATATAGTACGATGAAGGCGTCGGTAGTGGAGCGTCTAAATAGAACACTAAAAGCGATGATGTGGAAAGAGTTCAGCATGCAGGGGTCCTATGCGTGGTTGAAACTATTGCCACTTACTGTTTCAAAATATAATAATACCGTTCATTCAACGATTAAAATCAAACCGGTAAATGTTACTCGCGATAATGAAAAGCAGCTGCTGGACAGCGCCTATAATTACATTAAAATGAGTAATTTAATTACAAAATTTAAACGAAACGATCACGTAAGGATTTCGAAATATCGCAGTCTATTCGCAAAAGGTTACCAACCAAGTTGGAGCAACGAAGTCTTTGTAGTTGATAAAATACAATACACCAATCCCACAATTTACATATTGCGGGATCTTAGCGGTGAACCTATTTTGGGGTCATTTTATGAACAGGAATTGCAAAAATCAAAGTATCCTGATGTTCAACTCGTCGAAAAAGTGCTCAGAAAGAAGGGAAATCGATTGTACGTCAAATGGTTGGGTGTCGACGAGCGAAGTTGGATTTCCAAAACTGACCTTGTATAAAAATCCAAGAAGCGCATTATCTTGTTCATTATAATGCCACTACTGTACAAGAATACCATTTTTTTTGGTAGGGGACTTGTTAATTCCCTCATCGATAAGTTACCGATCGAGCTTCACATGCCCGGCGGCTACCAATTCTGCGGACCGGGTACCAAACTTCACGAGCGTATGGAACGCGGCGACCGCGGAATAAACGCCCTCGATCGTGCGTGCAGGGACCACGATTTGGCGTACCATCAACACAAGGAACTGCAGAGGAGGCATGCGGCAGATAAAATTCTGGAGGAAGCGGCTTGGCAACGCGTTAAACATCCATCGGCGTCCACCGGTGAAAAAATTAGCGCCTGGTTAGTAACATCTGCTATGAAAGCTAAACGCAAATTGGGATTAGGTATGCAGCGGCGACCACGACGACGACGACGAGTGACAGCAAACCGATCGTCATGCAAAATCAACAAAAAAAATAAATGAAGAATAGTACTTTTTTATTATTTTATAAACAATAAATATTTTTAAACACTACAATGTTTTATTTTAAATTTGACCAACCAACTGACAGACAGACAGACCGCTCTCCATATCATTCACAAATAAACAATTGCTGATAAATTACTCTGATGGTCTACCTGTGTAAGGTGACGGATCTGGCATGTGCGCGTACTCTGGAGGCTAGTTCGAGCCTATTAAAGGGTATTTTTTTAATTAAGTAAAAATATTACGACACAAAACGACACACGGCGCGTGCGCAAACATTTTCAAATTATTCACAAAATGGCCGACAGATGGCGCACACAAACCTAATGTGCTATCCGACCACCATACGGCATGCCAAAACCTTCATTACGCTACCAGCCGACAGATGGCGACCACAGTTACAACTGACAACGATGTTGCACTGAAGTTTTTGCACTGTTGTGGTCCAATCCCCGCGAATTATATCTACTAAGGGGGCGCACGAAAGGCTACACGTAACAGTTTGGAGTTCGTATTCCTCGATGGGTTTGGTTACGTCATCTCTCCATAAGATGTGTTGGAACTTGCGGTCATGCGGGGCCACCAGAATTTGGCGATACATTTTGCAAATGTCACTAGTGAACACTATCTGGTAACAACGAACACTCAAAATAATGTCACCAACATCGCGTTGTAAATTGGGTCCGGGAAGTAAAACATCATTTAATGAACGTGTGGAGTCCGACGGAGGCCAAGGTCTCGCGGAAGCTTCGAAAACTACACGAATTTTGGAAAGGGACTGGAGATTCTTCTAGACACAATGATGGGGAATTATAAACGATCCACCTTTGTTAGTTCGTGTCATGTGACCTAATTCGCTATAATCCTTCATAAATGAATTATATGCCGAACGCACGGGAAGATTGCGATTGAGACGGGATGCCAAATTGAATAACCTACTATGTGCCAACCTACTAAAATTTTCGGATTCCAAAAGGGTGTCGTTCTTGAAGGGCAGGGAAACGACGTAGGGACCATCGTTTGTGCGATAGTGAGTTCTTACCAAGTGCTTCTCGACGTCGATGTCCTCAGGATTACTGGGAACGTGAATCGTTGGCTCCTCAATCTCCCAGAATTGCTTCAAATCGACCTGTAGACCTTCGAAACCCAACAACGAAGTTGCAGGGTTTGAAGAAGAGGGAGCGTCCTTAATTTTTCCGAACAAAATCCAACCAAATATTGTGCTTAAGGCTGACAAACCACACGAGAATGACAAAGGAGTAGCACCCTGGATAATATGCGGGAACAAATCAGCACCCAAGAAGAAATCGATGGGACCGGGACTGTCAAAGCCCGGATCTGCTAATACTAAATGCTGGAGTTCAGGTCGCAAACCAGGTGGCAAACGGGAATTGAGTAGATCAGAGGTGATCCTGGGTAGGATTACTGCGCGAGTGGATAAGAGAGACTGTGGGGCTCGCGTCGGTTGCCATTCACACCAAACTTTGCCTTCCTACCAAGAAATATTTGAATTGCCTAATCCTAAAATGGACGTGCCTTTCTTATTTATATTCAAATTCAAACGGTTAGCGCAATTTGATGTGATAAAAGAGAGTTCGCATCCTGAATCGATAACTAATCTGATTTTATTAAAATTACCATGACCATCCTTGATCAGCCCGACCGCAGTGCCGAGTAACACAGTGGTAGGAGTGGAACACGATAATGCGTGAGGAAGAGTCGATTCAGAAGAGACATTATTTGGGCTTTGCGACGGAGTGCGATTTTTATCCGAATCAAAATGTATAAGGGAGTGGTGTTTGCCATTACAAACCTTACACGTGTACTTGGAGTGACAGTCCCTAATCATATGTGAATTAGCGAAGCAATTAAAACATAATCGATTCCTCTTTACAAACTCACGTTTTTTAGCGATATCAAGCCTTAGAAATTCGTCACAAGTCGATAACCGGTGAGATCCTCTACAACACGGGCATTTCCCGATGTTTTCTGCATAGTAAAGGGAACGTTTGGGAACTGGCATGGTTGCCTTGGACCTACAACTTTGGCGAGAAGATACATGAGATTGAGAAATATCCAATGCCTGACATTTCTCCCGAAGAAATGTCAAGAAATCATTGACAGTGGGAAACGGTTTGCTCCCAAATCGTAGCTAAAATTTCTCCCGAGTGAGAGAATCCACGCGCCGCAATAACAATGACAATAATATAAAATCTTACAAGTGATTGCCATGCGGTACTATAATTTGCAGCTGTGAGCGGGAGAGCGCTAACTATACTATGGGCTCTACCTGTAGTCGATAGGAGCAAATAATGAAATTTGTCTACATCGGGCAAACTCGAATTGGCATGAATCAAAGACGAGAACGTATCGAAAAAGTATTGCCAAGTTTTTAGAGAGTCATCGAACGTTGGTAACTGCAATGCTGGCAATTTAATCGGGCGATGTGGCGTCGCGACGACATTTGCGCTTGCCGCGGCCTGCGACTCTTGGTCCAAAGTGGCTTTCGCTGCGATGATGTTATAATACGCGGTTTTATACTGACTAAGCTTTTCTACATCTTGTTTATAATCCTCCATTTGGTTAATTTTGACGCAATCACTACGTATATTTGCGTGAGCCACGGTGAGTTGCTCAAAGGCGAGGTCAAGGTTTCTGCAACGGGCTAAAAATAACGAGCGGGAATTTTCTTCAGCTATTAACGCGACTAATTCAAAGGTCTGTAGGCGCTCTAAATCAGCTCTACTCATCGGCATTTACCAATGGTAAAATGATCAACCGAGCGAAAGAGTAAGCGAACGCGCGTCCGAGTGATTAAGAGGCGGGGATAGCACAGCTGGCGAAGTGCGTCTGAAAAACTCGAAATTTGAGCACATAGGACATTCGAACGTACCTCGAAATGCACTACGTAAAATAAATGAAACAATTATACAAATGCCAATCAGGTAACGAACTATCCGGCTTCTCAACGGACCAGAATGTTGGAGCAGTTTTGATGTTATAACTGAAACCGTGTAGGGCAAAAAGGATATGTCGGAAAAACTCACCGATTACGTCCATAGGCTGCTGTTTCGCCGGATGGTGCCTAAACCAGCTGGTTTTGTATATAGAGATGGGAGCCAGGGGTTGGCTAACTTAATGTAACTATAAATGCAATTTTGGGGCGAATAATACACTAATTCGCGAGCGAGAACGAGAGAGAGAGAGAGAGAGAGAGAGAAAGAGTTTGGAATGCGTGTGTCCACACTCAGAGACTTTTGTACACACTCTATCCACTGTAACCGGTGGAGTTGAGGAAATGGGAAAATATATGGGCACAGGAGGGGGGGAAATATGAAACCTGTTTCAAACATTCTGGCCATATAAATTAAACTAAATACCAAATAAAATGTAGTTTCCCATTTTATTTGCTAAAGCCTCAATTACATTAAGCAAGTTTACACGCTGCTAGTTGGCGAATTCACTAGTTGCTAGTAAACTCGTCCAGTGTCATCATGTTCACAATGTTACTCGTAACTTGTAAACTATCATCGACTAAACTTGAAAGCCGGGCTACTTTAGTCGCTTACTCGCTGACGTGTGGGATTGTTAGCTAGTCAACTAGCCATGTGTCATTATAGTTGCTAGTGAACTAGCAGCAAGGAACTTTGTGGTTGCTGGTTTCATTGTCTACAAAATGTCAACGGAATTAGTTCGTGGTAAAGTCGTTATTTTAGCCACTTTTCTTGCTTTATCAATTTTGTGTACTTCTTGTCTGTAGACATCATTAATTGATTTGATTCTAGCCTTCAATTGCTTCACATCCATTCCCCCAATTAACTGTTTTTCATTAAGTTCATTATAAAGACGTTGGAAAATTACACCTTTTAATTTTGTGTTACAATAGTCTTTATCTTTTATATTCCATAACAAAGGGTACTGGCTGGTAGACATTAAGAAATTCCACAATATTATTTGTGTTACACTTCATTTTAACGCACAGTAGTATTCAGGCGATAACAGAAAATACAACAACAACGTATTCACGACACGTGGTTTACTCGCTAGCTAGTTGGATACTGAGCGAGTAGACAGTTTTATCAACACTATCCCACTAACCGACACGCTCGCTTCTAACCTCAACTAGCCGACAACTAGCAGCTTGTAAACTCGGTCAATGTAATTGAGGCTTAAGACTCAGATGTACGACATGTTCTCAAAAGACTGCACGACACATCGGAGTCTCTCAAAAGACTGCAGAGCTATGTCCTGATGACCTTTAAGTCATCAGGACAGCCATTATATTGATGAGAGACATTTTATGGAAAAGATCTTTTAAAGTGTGCTCTCGTGTGAGCAGGTATGGCGACTATATTTTTGTGCCTTAAAATGAGGTGATGTACATCAGTTCTGAAAGTTACTCTACTATAAGTAAGCAGGTGTTTTGGTTAATATGATTTTATGGCACAAGCATTTAAAATGATTCACACAACAGATTCACAACAGATTCTCTCACGCAGATCCTGTGCACCAGCCTCAGGCAGCTATTCTGGACACGCTGAATGCGGTGATATTGTAGCACCCGTTATGCAAGAACCGTAGACATTGTCAAAAATTAAAATGAGAGAAAGGATTCACACAACATTCGTCTCCTTGGCTGGTCCAAATACATTGACCGGCATGAGTCATGACTCTCAAAGCGAAGTGCAGTGTCCAATTGTAGCTGGAGGTTTTTTGCTTCCCTTGACATACCCAATCTTTCATCATTAAGAAATAATTGTACATCTCTAGCATCAACATTACCAAAGACGAGTACCTTTGATTTACCTGGATTTAAAGAAAGCGATATGTTATTTGCGTAATCATATAGACTTCTCAAATCAGAGTTTATTTTCTGACATGCCAAGGCAATATCCAGCCTGTTGAGAGACAAATAAAGTTATGTATCGTCCGCGTACGTATGCATTGAACAGTTATCAATACAAGCAGGAATTTGTGAAGTGTAAGTGCAAAAGAAGAAGGGGCCAAGTACAGAGCCCTGCGGCACACCTGAATTAACAGCAACAGAGTGCGACAACTCACCACCCAGAGTAACCATTTCTGATTTATCATGCAGATACCTAGAAATAAGGGCGATAGATTTTGTAGAGAATGAAAGATAATGCAAGATCGCCAAGAGAATTTTGTGATTTTCTTTATCAAATGCTTTGCTGAAATCTAACAAAACAAGAACTGCACACTGATTTTGATCTCTAGACCGAACGATGTCACCTGTCGCACTAAGCATGGCTGTTGTGCAACTGTAAGATGGTCTAAACCCGGACTATACAGGTGGCAGAATACTATGCTCATCTAAAAACATACGAATTTGAACATCCATACACTTTTCGGCAATTTTTTGATAATGTTGGCATAATGCCAATTGGACGTAAATCTTCAAGAACGGTGAGATTTTTTTTTGAGTCGGTATTATTAATGCAATTTTCCACGCACTTGAAAAAACACATTGTTCAATACAGCTATTAATAATGTGAGTAATGACAGGCAGAAGCGCTGGACAACAAAGTTTAAGAAAAAGAATATTCAACTGATCCACTCCAGTAGCTGTCGATCGAAGTCTGTCAATAATTACCGCCACAGCCGCGGCGTCCACATACTTAAACCTAAATGTGCTTCCAAGCTGCGGTAAACGTCTACCAGCAGCGGAATATCTGCACAGGTCAGGATCAGCCGATGTCAAACCTTCGCAAGCCGAAAACTGACTGTTGATCTTGTTTACATTCTTTAATTCATTTGGGAAAGGGCAAACGTTTCTGTTCACAATACTCATCTTCTTTAGTGTACGCCAAATGTATTTAGAGTTTTTAGTGTTTATCACTGACTTCAGAAAGGTTTTTTTTTCATTCCGCATAGCAGTGGTAGTCAGATTACGGAGGCTCTTATATGTAGTAATTTCAATGATGCGGCAGTTTGGTTTTTCGGAATTTTGTCAGTGCGCTATTCTGCAACTTTATCATCAACTTCAAGTTGTCCGTCAGCCACGGCGACGGGGCTTTGTAAATCTTGAAGTCTGCAATGGAGCCTGAATATTTAGCAGACACATCAACATATCAGTTAAAAAAATTACTTTATCATTTACATGGAGTATATGATAAATGAACTGTAAAGGAATACTACTCAAATCGTCAGTCAACGCAAGTACATCAATATTTTTTTATATTTCTGTATGTTTTAAACATCACCTGACCATCCGACTTAATACATGATAATGTACAATACAGGAGTTCATGGTCTGCAATATCAGTGTGAAGCGTAGATCAGCAATATCAGCACTATCAGTAATAATAAAGTCTATTAGTGTACTAGAACTATCTGTGATGCGGGTGGGCGATGTAACAAGCTGCGTGAACCCGACATCTTCCAAAGACTGATTAATTTTTGTGTACAAAATAAACCGTGACTAATCCCTGCAGATGACACAATGTCATGGAAAAAGCATCCAAAAAATAATCAATTACCTGTTGGCGGACATACACCCAAACGCATTTTTTTTAGAGTTTGCACAAATTATTAGCCGAACCTGCTCAATCCTGATTCACATCCACCACCCGGCTAAACTGTAGTTTATCAGAAATGCACAATGCTACTCCTCCACCCGGAGTTCCCCTATCACACCTGATCACTTTATATCCCGCTATTCTAATTTGGTCATCGCTTACTTGGTCAGTGAGCCACGTCTCAGTCACACCGACAATCTCAACAGCAGGTCCTTAAACTCATTAAAATTAGCTATTAGGGATTTAGCATTGACATGCGCAAACGTAAAATTATTACTCATTTTCAAAGCATCGCTTTGCGCGCTAACCAGGCATTACAATAAATGTAGTCTTGGCAGTATCTCTTGTCAGATCCTCGCGCACCGCAAAGCTACTACCTTTTAGTACCTTTTTATATTTATACACTAGAAAAGAGCAACGGGCCTGGGAGAATAGACTTTTTTTATGTTTAGAAAAAATGGAGCACATTTTGAGCCGTTTATAAACCAATCGGTAAAAAAAATCGTTGTTATTTGTTATTTTTATGAAATAAACAGTATCCGATTTATGACGTGAATCATAATTTCACGATGTTGCTTCTTCTAAGATACTAAATGCAAAGACATAACATTTAAAAATAAAAATATTGATTGTCCTCTGTAATTGAGTATCAGAGGATGGTAGTTTCACTTGTAAATCGAAAGTGGGTTTGGTTAGCAGTGAAGGGGTTAGAACGAAAATTCTATGTAATCTATGTAATTCTATGTAATTAATTAAGAGAACCCTTCAGAAAATCCTATTTTTCGGCTTATGAAAAAAATGCTGTACATTTTGACAATTCGTGCCATTTTGTTTTAAGAAACCGTGTTATAAATTTTGTTAGGTAACTGAGGTAAGTGAAAGCATGGAGCTGAACTTAAATTATTAAGAGAACGGCATGCAAAAATTCTGCAAAGTGGTATTTCCTTTATGTCACTGTTACTGTATTTGTTCTCAGAAACGAATACACTGATTTAATTTATTTTTTACGAATGAACAGACCTTTTTGTCCCCTTTAAAAAGAGGTATATGAAGATATATTATCCCGTTTTAAAATCTCTCATGGTACCCATGATTTGATTAGAACTAGTTCTAAAGTTCCCACTTTAAATAAAAGTTGACGTGTTTTTGCTAAATATCGTCATTATGTCAAAAGTGATTCCTAATGGGATGATTTGAAAGAACCCCCACGAGTAGTGATTATGCTGCATCAAATTTGTGTTTGTTGTTTGAATTTTGAGCCAACTGTACATCGATTTGGCTTGGTTGTTGACATCTGTGTGCCACCTCGATGTATGACGAGAACAGTGATCTGTGTGTGTTGTATTACCAATTACTGTAAGTAATTGCGATGGAGTTTTGACAACTTTTCTGTTAGTGTTTGAGTGATTCAGCAACGTAGTGATCAGGGGCGCCGTTACTTATAGGCAGGGGTGGCAGGGACAGGGGGCGCTTGCCCCGCCCCCCCCCTCCCTGGATTTTGAACCCAACTATACCCAACTAATATATTGATTTCCGGGTGGAAACCGCCCGGAACCGGACTTTGAAGCAGTCGAATTACTCCAAGTCCAAACTAACCGCTCTCAAATCCCTAAAATCCAACACTGGCATTGTCATCCTCAAAGCTGACAAAGGTAACACCACTGTCATCCTTGACACCCAATCCTATGAGGAGAAAATAAATTTTCTGCTCAACGACCAGTCATACCGTATCCTTAGTCGTGACCCTACTTTCCGCCTATCCCGCCAGATTACTGATCTCATCCATCAATCTCCCATCCAAAAAGACACACAACAAGCCCTAATTCCGAGAGACTCCCGACTTCCTAGACTGTATGGTTTACCTAAGATCCACAAACCTAATATTCCGCTACGTCCTATAGTCAGTTCAGTTGCCAGTCCTACTTATGCTCTTTCCAAGTTTCTTACTAACATCCTACAGAATAATACCGGTAACACGGACTCCTTCATTCTCAATTCCCAACATTTTGAGCAAATAATTCAAAACCTGTCCCTTGATCCTCAAGACCTCCTGGTTAGTTTCGACGTTGAGTCCTTATTCACCAGGGTTCCAATCCAGGATACCATCACCATAATTACACAACTTACATCTGATAACCAACCTTCCTGTTACGCTAACATGGTAGGTGCTTGTCTATCTTCCACTTACTTCCAGTTCCGAGGCAAGTTCTATGAACAAGTTTCGGGAACTGCCATGGGCTCACCCTTATCCCGTGTTGTGGCCAACATTTGAGGCATTTGAACAACAAATCTTTGAGTCCCACAACCTCAAGCCCAAATGTTGGTTCAGATACGTGGATGACACCTTCGTAATCTGGCCACATGGACGGCAATCCTTAAACAATTTCCTCGACTACCTCAACCAGCAACACCCAGACATACGCTTCGCCAAGGAAGTGGAAACAGATGGCTCTCGCCCATGAACATACCGTGTATAGGAAACCAACCCACCATCACCCCGCTCAGAAACAAGCAGTTATCAACACCCTTGTGAAAAGAGCAATTTCTATAACCCACCCCACATACCTAGAAAACGAACTTGACCACTTAACCAAAGTCTTATAATTTCAAGAGTTTTTCTTCCTTACGTCCAGGGCACGACAGATCGTATTGGACGCATCCTCCACAAGTACAACATAAAACCGATATTCAAACGCCTTTCCAAACTATCGGTAGTAGAGGAAGCAAGCCGATTCGGGAATCTCCTCCGTGACCTTGACCTTGTCACGGAGGAGGTTCCCGTATCGGCTTGCTGTTAAAAATGAGGAAGTTCAGAAATGGTATTCAAGGTTGTGGAGGAGGCTCGAACGGCTTTCTGTAAAAAATGAGGATGCTTCCAAATCGGTTTTATTTTAAAATGAGGAGGCTTGCTAATCGGTTTATATAACATAGGACTCCGAAAACAAGTTGTTGTGACACAAATGAGGAGGAGGTTGCCAAATCGGCATAATGTAAATGAGGATGTGTCCAAATGGAATGCTAATAGACGGTAGGGTTCGCATATAAAAGGTATTGCGGGAGTTGTGGTGTACACAGTATAACAGCAGCAGCGAACCAGTGAAACAGTGAAGCAGTGGAAAAGTAAGATTGGTAAGCTTGAAGAAACCTAATATCAATAGAAACGAATATTTTTAGTGTCAACAACACCAACACAAACTGTAGGACAGGGTGGTGGAGTACTTGATGCTCCAAAGAAGATACGGAGAAAACGTAGTACACACGCGCAACCAACGAATTTATTACCAATGTTTAATGGACCCCAAAGGGAACAAGTAGAGTTCGCAACACTGAATCCATTAGATCTACTAGATCCATTACATCACAAATATATAACAACGTCAATGATCTGAAAGTGCAACCAACGCCTAGTACTGATGGATCTGGTGTGCCAAACATGGTGCAAGAAGTGACCGTATATGATCTAAACGTGCAAAATCCAAAAAAACCCAAGCCGTTTCTCTGTCAACACGTGTACTCTTTGAACAAGAGTAATACAATTTTCATGCTGTAGGTTTTACAATAGAATCGGGTTTAGATGCAGCAGTGCGCATATTTGGAAGGGGGCGACAAAACGTAACATTTACAGGAGAACAGTGGAATGAATTTGTGAAACATGAACATATAATTACACAATATTTAATGAAGATGCAAACTGAAGAAGTGTGTCCGGTAATGCAAAATTTGGGTTTTAGAATTACGTGCGAATGGATAGAGCACTATATCAAAGTATTGAAAATTTATCATGGGGAAGAATGGTTGTATTTATCGTTGGATGGACTGAAGGAAATGTGGCAACATAAGGAAATAATTCGTACTCGTTTGGCATACTTGAAAGCTCTAAACATGGGCAGTTATTATAATCAGATCTTGAGTAGAACCGCTTCCATGGATGGCGATATACTGACCAATTTATTGGTAACAATGAATGGTGAACTTTCGGAACTATTTGCACTATGAAAGAATTCATCACTCTTGGTTTTGAAAAGATCCAGTTTGTGAGCTACGTCCAATGTTCTTACCCTAAAGAAGAACAATAACGCAATGTATCTATAATGTAATGTAGTTGTAAGTCCATGTATTAATGAAGTATTGATAATAAAGTCATCATAAAAACATAAAGTGTAATTTATTGGTGGGGTATACAAAATGTTGAAAATTGTGAACAGCAATTAAATGTCAGATTTATAAGATCAGTAATATATCATCATATATAGCGGAACAATTACAAAGAATTGTGTGTGAAGAGCACTGACCAAAAGATCTTGGGATTATAAAAGGAGAAAGGTAATTTGATATCTTACCGTCGATAAACCTGTTTTCCATCTTGGGATTATGTTTTGTCATTTATATAGAGAAAATTGTGGAGAATGTCACAGTCTACATAAACTTGTCGTGAGACATCTGTAGTAGTAAATGTACGGTTCGGGGACAAAACCGAGTATTCATCGGCGGAGAGGCAAAAGAGTAGGTCAAGGATTGATCAATAAGCTAATTAATAAGCTTCCATTCGAATTACACATACCAGGTTATAATTTTTGCGTACCAGGAACGAAGGTTCGAGAAAGATTAGAGAAAGGTCATACAGGTGTGAATAGGCTAGACGAAGCGTGTAAGGAGCACGATATCGCATACGCTAAAAGTGATAATTTAAACCATCGACACAAAGCTGACCATCAATTGTATGAGAGAGCAGTTGAACGGATAAAAAGTAAAGACGCACGATTTGGAGAAAAGATAGCAGCATCCACCGTTGCAGCAATAATGAAAGGAAAAACAAAATTGGGAATAGGCACTTCAAGGAGGAGAAAGGGGTTAAAAAAGAGAAAAGCGAGAGGAGGTGCGTTAAGTTTTACGCAAGCAATGAAGGTAGCTAGAAACGCCATCTCCCGCGGTGGTAAAAACAGAAGTTTATTATCAAATGTAAACATCGCATATGGAAAACTAAGGAAGAAAAACATTGCTTCCCCGCGACGTCGAATAATACCCATTACAAAAACTGGTGGGTTTTTCCCATTGATACCACTGTGCGCAGCTTTGGGAGCATTAGGTTCATTAGGTGGTCGAGCAGCAGCAATAGCAAAGACTGTTAATCAAGCAAAAGTGGCTCGGGAATAGATGGAAGAGGCTAAACGACATAATCGCGCGCTGGAGGCATAAAAAAATTCGGGTAGCGGTTACTATTTGAAACCGTATAAGGCAGGATGTGGCTTATATTTACCATCCATTTCAAAAAACTAATTAGGTCTCTTCCTCATCAACCGCTAACCAACATTCAGTTACTGAAATATGTTAAAAAGTTAAAAATACCATATTTTAATTTTATTCTCGAACTGAGGATGTGAATTTTTAAAAATAAAAATTCTAAAACTTATTATAACTAATTTATTTGACAGAGACTACTCTCCGCATTATGTGAGCGAGCAGAACAGAGTGACAATATAACATATACAATGCGAAGAATACGGCCTGCATATATGCAGTGTAAGCGGTTATAAACATAGGATAACACACAACTTAAGATAAGCATATATATAATGAATAGACGTCGTTATACTGGGCGAATGTAACTCCTCCCGACGCAGATGAAGGCTTACGGTCCATTTAGGTTAGGAATGGCTTCAGGTTTATTTGACTCAAAATTGGTTCGGCATTTTCTTTTATCTGGATGGGTCGTCTTTTTCGCCAAAAGCGGACACCAATGTAGCTTAGGATAATGATAATTGCGATATACAATAGCATTGTCCAGATGTTAAACGAATAGTGCTGATGTGGAATTGTAGTTTTTAGTAATGGGACAATGGCATTAACTTGTTTTTGAAGTATATTGAGATTGTCCAAATTTACGTTTGTATTTGGATAGCGTTTTGAAAATCTTCTTTGGAAGTATTGCTGTCAATTTGTATTTTCGGAAGTAGAATTGGTATGAGCAATGAACTTTTTGTTTCCTCGTTAAAGATGGTGGAATTTAGAGTTGAGATACTGCAGCCAAATGGTATTGAGAGTAGATAATTTCCAATTATCTCCTGATAATCTTCGTTTTCACACAGAAGTTGAATTTTTGTTTTTTCTGGGAATATTCCAATGTAAAATGATATATATATATATATATATATATATATATATATATATATATATATATATATATATATATATATATATATATATATATATATATATATATATAGTCTAGTATTAATTGACGACAGTGAATCCTTGTGAGTATATATATATATATATATAACACTGTGGGGAATATCCCGGAAAAGGTCAAAGCAATTGAAACAACTGTTAACTCAGGTCGACGTTTCGCTTTATTAGTGTTAAAGCTTATTCATGACCTAATCTACAAACAAGAATGAACAAAATGTCACAATAATTGAAATTTAAGGTATTAAACTACTTACAATCGTTGTCTGTGAGATAAGCCAAAATTGCAACACATGGAACGAATATTATTACTGAGACATAACCTCCAAATCCAGCCACCCAAACATACACGGCAAGCTGCTGTATGGTTAGCTTAATAAATACTACACTCACGGTTAAATTTACATATTAAAATCGTCAAAACAATACGTGAAATGGTAGCCAAAACAATGGCGTGTTAAACTTATAAAATGAATGTTTTTATATTAGGGACGCTAGTCGGTATAGAAGTGAACTAAAATAAGGGGCGTGGCTATAAAATGGCGGCGATTATTTGAAATTTGAACTTGAAAAGATACAATCAATAATTGAATTTAAACAAAGGTTTACAACTGGGGAGGGGTTATCTTTCTAGGTTTATATAATTCAACTAAATTTGCATAGACATTACTCATGCCTGCAACGTCGGTGCGATGGTTAACAGTATTTTCACCCGCTTTTATGAAAAACATTTCAAGAAAACTCCGGCCATAGTAACCTCTCTCAGAAGCCAAGATCTTGACATCATTAAACTTAAATTGATGGTCATTATGAATAGTATGTGCTGCTAAAGCACATGATACCTTATTCACCGTTATGTCACTCCGGTGTCCGCATAACCTACTTGACAACCACTGCTTGGTCTGGCCGCAACCAACAGCACTGTAATTCTTACCACTATGGAAAATCCAGCCCCTCACGCTAGATTCTTCCGGTTCCCTTACATTGAGGGTTTGACCAGCAACATCAAATTAATTTTCAAAGATCCCTCCATTAGACTGGGTTGCTACCAGCCTAATCTGGCTGGTAAACTCATGACCAAATTAAAGTCAACCACACCACTCCTTCAAAAGAGTTGTGTCGTTTATCATATTAAATGCAGTCAATGTGAGGGAGGGTACATCGGCCAGACCAAGCAGTGGTAGGTCGAACAAGTAGGTCGATACTTCTGCCAGACATATATATATATATATATATATATATATATATATATATAAGGAAAAAGGTTATTTATCGGGCAATTCCGTCATTCGAAGAAGCAACCGTAGACATGTGTTTCGGACTATTAGTCCTCATCAGTACGGTATAGCCAAGGAGTAAGATGGACACTCAATGGAAAAAACACTCAAATGGAGACCATAAGGGGGGTGCCCAATGTCACCAATTTGGTGCTTAAATGGGCTGTGGGCCTGGGGTGTCCGTCACCTCCGGCGCGACGTCACATCTTGTCTTCGAATCCTGAAGATGTTGTGACTGAAGCACCAAATTGGTGACATTGGGCACCCCCCTTATGGTCTCCATTTGAGTGTTTTTTCCATTGAGTGTCCATCTTACTCCTTGGCTATACCGTACTGATGAGGACTAATAGTCCGAAACACGTGTCTACGGTTGCTTCTTCGAATGACGGAATTGCCCGATAAATAACCTTTTTCCTTGAATATCTTACCGTCGATAAACCTTTTCCATCTATATATACAGGGTCCTGCAACTAAGCTCCCGTCTTCTGTAGCTCACTTACTCATTAAGCTAAGAGTTTGACATTTTGCAGGCTTACCCTGTACTTCAAGGTACAATTCAAGAAATTATTTTTTATTATACAGGATGTTCCAAAAATGTGCAACGCCATGGTAATATATTTTTTTAAATTGCATGCTATACATTTTTCTACACATTTGGAAGCCTTTTATGGTTGCCTACATATCACCAAAATTTTATTGAAATCGGTTGAGGGACCACAGCGGAAAAAAATAAAAACCAAAAAAAATTGATTTTGCATCGTAGGCTTTAAAAATCAATAAAAACCACAAAATGCACCTCGTTAATAAAATTTTGCGACGTGCTTATTAAGTTAGATGTAATAGTCTCGTTAACCAAGTGACATTGATCCAAATTATACAGGGTGACCAAAATCGAGT
Organism: Melinopterus prodromus; assembly: GCA_964023965.1. Taxonomy (NCBI): domain Eukaryota; kingdom Metazoa; phylum Arthropoda; class Insecta; order Coleoptera; family Scarabaeidae; genus Melinopterus; species Melinopterus prodromus. The sequence goes on along the minus strand of OZ030394.1, from coordinate 31,714,201 downwards.
GTCAAACTTGTCAAACTTCAAAGCGCGCTATTGTTCTTATTTTAAATTGGAACCCATTTTTTTTTAGGTAAAACGATGCGGAATTAAAGAATAAATATTGTTTCTGAATACAACCCCATCACAATTTCCAATATTTTAAAAGTTATTCGCCAAAAACTCATTTTTCAACGTTTCCAACGGCAATTTTAGGTAATAAATATCGTACGTGGCGTTGAAAAACAATTTATTACATAAAATATAACGCAGAGAGGTATTTTAGATTTTACTGTACTTAATTAAGTAGTTATTCAATTGCTAAATTTACTGCAAAATTTACCTATAGCCACATTGCCGTCCTTACCGCTATAGGTAAATTATGCAGTAAATTTAGCATTTGAATACCTACTTAATTAAGTACACTCAAATCTAAAATACGTCTATTATTTTTTATGAAATAAATTGTTTTTCAAAGCCGCGTACGATATTTATTATCTAAAATTGCCGTTGGAAACGTTGAAAAATGAGTTTTTGGCGAATAAGTTTTAAAATATTGGGAATTGTTATGGGGTTGTATTTAGAAACAATGTTTATTTTTTAATTCTGCATCATTTCACATAAAAAAATTTATGGGTTCCAATTTAAAATAAGAACAATAACACGCTTTGAAGTTTGACAGGTTTGACACTCGATTTTGGTCACCCTGTATAATTTGGATCAATGTCACTTGGTTAACGAGACTATTACATCTAACTCAATAAGCACGTCGCAAAATTTTATTAACGAGGTGCATTTTGTGGTTTTTATTGATTTTTAAAGCCTACGATGCAAAATCAATTTTTTTTGTTTTTATTTTTTTCCGCTGCGGTCACTCAACCGATTTCAATAAAATTTTGGTGATATGTAGGCAACCATAAAAGGCTTCCAAATGTGTAGAAAAATGTATAGCATGCAATTTAAAAAAATATATTACCATGGCGTTGCACATTTTTGGAACATCCTGTATAATAAAAAATATTTTCTTGAATTGTACCTTGAAGTACAGGGTAAGCCTGCAAAATGTCAAACTCTTAGCTTAATGAGTAAGTGAGCTACAGAAGACGGGAGCTTAGTTGCAGGACCCTGTATATATTATAACTCTCAATTTTTAAACAACGAATACACAACTGTTTCAACCAATATAGTGAAACCAAATAGAAATATGCAATAATTGCAGTAACTAATATAACGAGTGGATAGCGGTACGGTTGCTCTCAACACATGGAGCCTACCCATCCGACTGATGGTTATTTTCCGCGTGGTGCAGCAACGCGTTCCCCACTCTGGTACGCTAGCGTCCCCCACTCTGGGTAGCTGGTGTGTACCCCTCTCATTTATTCGGTGACACGGCCATCCTGCAAGGTGTCACGCTCTCGGGATACCTGTCTCTGATCTGCTGTGCCTAGCAATTCTTCTAAAAGAATACAACCGGACTAATTATCTAGTTTTCCTTTTACCAACAGTTTCAGGCACTCCATCGTTCTTAGCAAGCCCAGGAGCTACTATCAACTTTAACATGCAAAGAGCATTCTCATTCATTCAAGTTCAGTGGCCGTTTCTATCAATTTACATCCAGTAACCACAGCTTAATTTCTTAACATAACTAACAGTCATCTAGTCAAATTTAGAGATCACCAACTACTTTAACATGATCTAACGCTGTAGTCAACCAAAGAATCTCGACTACTTTAACCAAGTTTAGAGTTATCACCAAAACTACTTTACCAAGGTGTGGAGCCGTATCAAACAACAAATCCCGACTGCTTTAACCAAGTTTAGAGTTATCACCATAACTGCTTTACCAAGGTTTAGAGCCGTATCAAACAACAAATCCCGACTGCTTTAACCAAGTTTAGAGTTATCTCACCATAACTACTTTACCAAGGTTTAGAGCCGTATCAAACAACAATTCCCGACTGCTTTAACCAAGTTTAGAGTTATCACCATAACTACTTTACCAAGGTTTAGAGCCGTATCAAACAACAAATCCCGACTGCTTTAACCAAGTTTAGAGTTATCACCATAACTACTTTACCAAGGTTTAGAGCCGTATCAAACAACAAACACAAGAGTTCAGGGACTGTACAACGACCAGTTTAACTCAACAACCATCAACACCAGAGTTCACGGACTGTATAACGACCAGTTTAACTCAACAACCATCAACATTCTCGCATTCACAACAATAGTGACTTTTACAATTCATTTCTATATTTTCTCTTTTCGGCTCCTAGCTCAGGAACTACATGTAGCTTATTTTACTTCTTAAACTCAGGAACCGTAGTTTGGCTTACACAAAATGATGTTATATTTCTCTCAAAACTAACTATTACCACACATACCTTCTTCATCTGTCCCAATGTGCAAAGACCAATTCACAATTATCAACAATTAATAATTAATTAAATGCAAAGCGTACAAATGATCCACTTCCTTTTTTATGGGATACATAAACTAGAAAAACTTTTGATTTACATAACAACGTTCAACTTTCTTAACATGCCAACAAAACTAATTATCCTTTAATTCCGAAATTATGACACATAACGATCAAGGACATAAATGTCTGCTAGTATGATACTCGAAATATACAAACGTACAATTCTCACATTACGTTACGTAAACGGAATAAGGTATTTCAATCCTCAATTTATAACACACAAATTCCAATTCATTTAACAAATTATGTTAGACAAAACATAAGGGGTTTCCGTTTTCTAATTATAATACTGTGACGATCTTAACAGCCGCGAAAACGCCAGAAGTTCTAGGTTATTCCGGAGTATTTCATCGAGGCAGCGAAGCGCAAGTGGCGACCGCTCTGGGCAAACGTAGAAAACACGGGAACATTCCAGAGTATTGATCGATAGGTATATAAGAGAAACTGCTTCGCGCGCTAACCATTATTATTCAGAGTGCAGTCGGAGCGCGGGCGCGATTATTGATCGACATAAATAGTTCGAAATAAATACAGTAAAGATAAATTTATAGTAGCTTTAAGTGACAGTTAGTTTTTAGTGTTCGTGTTTTAATAATTAGGTAATAAGACTGTAATAGTGTTAAATAAATTAGTTGACTATTTTAATATACCGAGTGTTTTAATTCACACCTTAACGAACGAAAAACGCTACATTGGTGTCAGGTGTCGGGTGTGAATTGGACATTAGTGAAATTAAAATTGAAGTGAAATAAATCGGACTAATTAGCGTGCGTGAAAATGGCGAAACTAGCGGACTTAAAGGTTAGTGAGCTGAAGAAGGAGCTGGAGGAAAGGGACTGCGATACGACGGGGAAGAAAGCGGACTTGCAGGCGCGGCTTCGTAAAGCATTAATGGAAGAAGGCAATGACCCGGACAACTTTGTTTTTGCTAGTGCAAGTGATATCGGCCAAATGCTGCAATGTTTGGAGGCTAAGATGGAGACTAAATTGCTAGAAAATTCCGCCGACCTAGCTAAAGTGCTAGAAAATTCCACCGACCTGGAGGCTAAGTTGCTAGAAAAATCCGCCGACCTGGAGGCTAAATTGCTAGAAAATTCCGCCGACCTGGAGGCTAAATTGCTAGAAAATTCCGCCGAACTTATTACCAGTCTAAAAAGCGAGCTTAGGGAAAAGCTAGAAGAGAATTCTGCCAAGTTGAAAAAAGAGATGTTAGAAAACAATGCCAACCTAAAAAGGGAATTACATGAAGAAATTTTAAAAAAATCTTCTACACTGGAAGAGCGAATTCTTTTGATGGAAGGCATGATCCAGGGAGTTCCGAACAAAATCACAACGTTGGACGTCAACACCTTCGAGGATTTGTCCTATCAACCTTCAGCAATGGACAACAAGAGCAAAGTTAGTGCCAATCCGGATTCCGTTGGGGTGATGCGCCTCAAACCACCGCAATTTGATGGTTCAACGTCGTGGAATGTTTATCAGCGTCAGTTTGAAGCGGCTGCAAAAGCGAACGGTTGGTCATCCAGGGAGAAGGCGACCGCCCTTACGTTGGCTTTGAGAGGAGATGCTGCTGCTATCTTGCAAAGAATGTCCCCGGAAGAGCAAGAAGTCTACGATCACCTGGTCAGACACTTGGAGACGCGTTATGGCCAGTCACACCTGGAACATGTCTACCACACTCAGTTGAAAAATCGGTGCCAGAAGTCAGGGGAGCCCTTACAGGAATTTGAGGCAGATATTGCACGTTTGGTTCGACTGGCATATCCAGATGCCCAGGAAAAGATCATGGAACGTTTGGCGGTTCAAGCATTCCTGGACGGACTCCGTGATGGTGAAATGAAGCAAGCCTTACTACTAGCACATCCATCGAAGCTAGTTGATGCACTAACATGGGCCCTTGAGTTCGAAGCTGCCAAGAACACAAGTCAAGCTCGTGTCCCACAAGTGATTCCAGGAGAGGACGACTTCGAAGAATCAGTCAAGCGGATCGTCAGGGAGATCGATAAAGAATGTAGCCGCCAGGACAGGAAGTTGGAGTGCTGGAAATGTGGCAAGGCAGGCCACATAAGAAGACGCTGTCCAGAAGGCGTCAGTCCCACTTCCGCCAATCCGGAAAACAAAAAAAAAGGTCGATGCGAGGGGGCAAACGTCGACCTGTATTCAGCAAGCCCCAGCAAATACCGCCCAGGTATCCTCACTGCAACACCATGCCAACAGTGTTTTCGTCGACGCGTGCGTGGATGGAACCCTCCGCACTGTGCTGCTGGATACAGGTGCGACGAAGACAATCATAAGGCCGGACATAATAAAACCTGCAGCTAAGGTTCGGCAATCAAAATGGCGTCTACGAACAGCAACGGGAGATCAAGCAAAAGTGCATGGTGAAACAAACGTCATGTTTACCATCGGGAAAGCCACGTTTAACCATCCTGTGATAGTGGCTGAGATTGAGGATGAGGTGATCATCGGGACGGACATAATGGACACCAAGGGCTTCGAGTTAAGCTTTAGGCAGGGAGTTCTGCGGGTAGATGACGAGGAAGTTGTTTTACACCGACAAAAGAATTTAAGCGTTCAGGTCCTACTGCCGGAGGAAACACTGATACCAGAACGGAGCGAGATAGTCTTGGACGGCTGCATTGATGGCAAGACCACAGATGGTGAGATAGTCATGTTCGAACCCGTAATGCATGACGAGGCTGTTGGCCGAGGAATAGCGGTCGGAAAGGCCTTTGTGCGGGCTGGCAGGAGTATTCCTGTGAGGATAATGAACGTCAATCATTATCCTGTGTTATTAAAGGAGGGCACGGAGTTAGGACACTGCTCTGGAGTTTCAGCGATACTGCGACAGGTTACGGCCGTGGAATCCAGCCGGGAAGCCATTCCAAAGGAATTAGAAGTGCTGGTATCGTCGTCAGGCACCGGTCTAAGGCCAGACCAAAGAAAGAGGCTGAGACATTTGGTCCATAAGTATCGAGATATTTTTGATACTGGGAAGAAAGGGAGGACAAATATAATCCAGCATAAAATCAATACGGAAAATGCTCGTCCCATTCGGCAGACAGCTAGAAGGCTACCGCTGGCTAAGAGAGAGGAGGCTGACAAGATTATTGAGAGTATGGTCGAGGAAGGAATCATAGAACCATCCAGCAGTCCATGGTCTTCGCCGGTGGTACTGGTAAAGAAGAAAGACGGCTCGACCAGATTCTGCGTTGACTACCGGCTGCTTAATAATGTGACCAAAAAGGACAGCTATCCTCTTCCTCGCATCGATGACACTTTGGACACCCTGGCCGGATCGAAGATCTTTTCCACGCTGGATTTGAAGAGCGGGTACTGGCAAGTTGAATTGGCCCCCGAAGATAGAGAAAAGACAGCTTTCACGGTGGGTGCTGGATTATGGCAATTTAACGTGATGCCATTTGGACTGTGCAATGCTCCTGCTACTTTCGAACGACTGATGGAAACGATTTTAAGAGGACTGTCCTGGAAGACATGTCTGGTCTATCTTGACGACATTATTGTAGTAGGAAAATCGTTTGAAGACCACATGCGAAACCTAGAAGAAGTGTTCCTGAGGCTACGAGGTTCAGCACTGAAGTTGAGCCCAAAGAAATGTCATCTATTTCAAAGAGCTGTGCAGTACCTGGGTCACGTTGTTTCCAGTCAAGGAGTGGCGGTTGACAAGGCAAAGATCCAGACTGTCAAAGATTGGCCAGTTCCCAATGACAAGCATGAGCTGCGCAGCTTCTTGGGATTATGCACATACTACCGACGCTATGTGAATGGATTTGCCAACATCGCAAAACCATTAACCAGGCTCACCGAAGGAGAACGAAAATTCCAGTGGTCCCAGGAATGTCAAGAAGCTTTCGATCACCTAAAAGGGGCTCTGATAAGCGCACCAATCTTGAGCTATCCCCTACCTGAAGGACAATTTGTACTGGACACCGACGCTAGCAATGTGGGCATTGGAGCCGTGCTGTCCCAAATTCAGGATGGGCAAGAAGAAAAAGTCATAGGCTATTTTAGTAAAACGTTGTCCAAGCCAGAGCGTAACTACTGCGTCACCCGCCGAGAGTTGCTAGCTGTTGTGAAAGCGATGGAGCACTTTTACAAGTACCTCTACGGAAGGAAGTTCCTGCTACGAACAGACCATGCAGCTTTAAAATGGCTCCTTCAGTTTAAAAGTCCAGAGGGACAAGTGGCAAGATGGATAGAGAGGCTACAGGAGTTTGACTTCGACACCGAGCACCGAGCAGGGAGAATCCATGGAAATGCAGATGCCCTATCAAGAAGACCCTGTCCACGGGACTGCAAGCCTTGCCAGCGGGCAGAGGAAAAAGACGCTGACTTGTTACGAACCACCATAGTCGACGATACTTGGCAAAATAGAGATCTTATAAAAGACCAAGAGGAAGATCCCGATATCCAGATAGTCCTAAACTGGATGAAAGAGGAGAAGAAGCCAACCTGGGGAGAAGTTGCCAAGTATCCTCCTAACATCAAGTCGTATTGGGCACAATGGGACTCCCTAATCCTGGAAGATGGACTCCTGCGGCGGAAAATAATTGACCACGACGGCCAAGAGGAAAGAAGGCAAATTGTTGTGCCCAAATGTCGGATTGCGGAATTGCTAGAGGAACTCCATGCCGGTGTGTCAGGAGGACATCTCGGAGTGACAAAGACGATGGGAAAGGTGAGGGAAAGATTTTACTGGGTCAATAGCAAGGAAGACGTAAGGGACTGGTGCAGAAAATGCGTTGTATGTGCGGCAAGTAATGGGCCGCAGAGAAAGCAGAAGGCTTTGATGCGCCAGTACAACGTGGGAAGCCCCTTTGAAAGGATTGCTATTGACGTAGCCGGCCCGTTTCCCGAATCCGAAGCAGGAAATAAGTACATCGTGGTCGTGATGGACTACTTCAGCAAATGGGTTGAGGCATACGCTCTACCAAACCAGGAAGCCTCAACAATTGCCGACGCCTTGGTGAAAGAATGGATTTGCCGATTTGGCGTACCTTTGGAGCTACATTCGGACCAAGGGCGAAATTTTGAATCCAGTTTGTTCCAGAACATCTGTAAGACGCTCGGAATCAAGAAAACAAGAACTACTGCGTTACACCCGCAGTCAGATGGAATGGTGGAGCGCATGAATAGAACCATTAATCGGTATTTGGCCAAAGTGGTCTCCGACCATCAAAGAGACTGGGATGGCTTTCTTCATTTGTTCCTCCTGGCTTATCGATCGGCCGTCCACGAAAGCACGGGAGAGTCTCCGGCTCGGATAATTATGGGAAGAGAACTCCGTCTCCCATGCGATCTGAAGTTTGGTTGCCCGCCAGGAACTGATGTCGCCGGGGAGGACTACGTCAGTGAACTGCGAAGAAGAATGGATGCCATTCATAGCCAAGTTCGCATTTCCATTCAAGATGCCAGTAATCGGATGAAGGACGCATACGATGTGAATGCCAAGGACCACAGGTACAATGCCGGTGATATGGTTTGGCTCTACGACCCTAAGAGGCGAAAGGGACTGTCGCCAAAACTTCAAACATCCTGGGATGGCCCATACAAAGTTCTGGAAGCTATCAACGACGTCCTTTACCGGATACAAAAGCCACCGCGGGGTAAAGCTCGAGTCATTCACTTCAACCGACTGGCTCCTTACTACGGAGACCACGAAGACGCGGAGCTGCGGCGAATCCAACCAGAGCCGGATTTGACATTCGACGAATTCATGGCCCGTCATACTAATGGTCAAAAGAGTCGGTTCGGTGTGACCTGTGAAGTGCAGCGGGACCTGTTTACTGCTCCAGCTGGCTACGCACTGGCACATTGTGTGGCTAAGGACTTGCGAATGTCTAGAGGGATAGCCAAGGTTTTCCGCGGGAAGTTTGGAAATATTCCAGAGCTGTGTCGGTCTAATCCCAGAGTCGGACAAGTACTCAAGGCAACCGACGAAAAGACCGGCAGAAAGATCTTCCACTTGGTTACCAAAGAGACGTCCGATCAGAAGCCAACCTATAGAGATGTTTGGGACACTTTGTGTTCTCTAAAGGAAGAATTGCTAGCCGAGGACCTGAGAAGCCTGGCGATTCCCAAGCTGGCATGCGGACTCGATGGCTTGGACTGGAGGATGATTCGCAGCATGTTGGAAGCACTCTTCAGGTTGACGGGCGTACAAATTCTGGTGTGCTGTTATAGCCCTCAACGTTGTTCCCTGGAGAGAACCGTGGACTGTTACTTCCACAAGAGATCCTGCTGCAAGAAGGGAGCTCTTTGCCGATATCGACATCCACCATCTTTGGAATCATTTCGGGACGAAACGAGCTTAGGAGGGGGGCAGTGTGACGATCTTAACAGCCGCGAAAACGCCAGAAGTTCTAGGTTATTCCGGAGTATTCCATCGAGGCAGCGAAGCGCAAGTGGCGACCGCTCTGGGCAAACGTAGAAAACACGGGAACATTCCAGAGTATTGATCGATAGGTATATAAGAGAAACTGCTTCGCGCGCTAACCATTATTATTCAGAGTGCAGTCGGAGCGCGGGCGCGATTATTGATCGACATAAATAGTTCGAAATAAATACAGTAAAGATAAATTTATAGTAGCTTTAAGTGACAGTTAGTTTTTAGTGTTCGTGTTTTAATAATTAGGTAATAAGACTGTAATAGTGTTAAATAAATTAGTTGACTATTTTAATATACCGAGTGTTTTAATTCACACCTTAACGAACGAAAAACGCTACAATACTTAAAGAACATAAACTTACGATTCATAAATTATGAATCACAAAACATTGATAACTACCTATACTCAATTTTTGATAGACAAGACTTTCCATTCTCAAATTATAACACACGAAGAACAGTATCTTACAAGTGTCTGGTTATTATACACCAAAACACATAAACTCCAAATTCTCAGATTCAGGTACACAAAGCTATAAATTTCAATTCTCTAATTATGGTTCACGACGAACATTAATTTTCAATGTTCAAATCATAATACACAAACTCCAAAAGCTACACTCTCAAATTCAGCTACACAAAGCTAATAAATGTCAACTCTCCAATAAAGGTCACAAGCATCAACCTTAAATTCGCAAATTAAGCTACACACGGCATAAGATACTTCAATCGTCAATTTACAATTCATGAAGAACGTGAACCTTCAATTCACCAATAATGATTAGAAACGTAACCTTACTATTCTTAAACAAGTAACTTTCAATTTTGCATTATGAAGTTACAAAACAAAAGATTGCCTATTTCCAATTTATAATATGCCACCTTCATATTTCTAAATATCAAATACGAGCGTAAGCTCTTCAAACGCGCCAATTACAGTACTCTTAGCAAAAGTACTTTCAATTTTTAAACAACAAATGATAAGTAGATTCCTGTTTTAAGTTAAGAAATGAATAAGTTTAAATCAGAAATTATACCGATTTTTCGTATTCTCAATGTTTTACGAATAAAACACTTTTTAAAGGCTACAGTAGTTACCTACACTTATTATGGAAAACAATCAATTGTTAAATTATAAGTCACAAACCATTGAGGCATTCCACTATTTCAACTATGATCTATTAATTATCAATCACAAACCTTAAACCCATTGGTTTTGATCTTACTCCGTCTCGGCACTGGTACCAACAATGCATACGTTTCCAATGTTAAAACACTCTCTCCAACACGTCTCTAAGTGGCGTATAACAAGCATCAGCAAAAAGTTTTACAAACCACTCGACCCATTCTGACAAGTGTGGCATTTTTGAAAACTCATCTGGCATCCATGAACTTCAGTTAGTATGCAATTCTCTCGATATAAACAAATAAAAACAACACATTAAGATCATATTGAAAATTGATAATAGTGTTATCAATCGTAAACTAAACAAACAAAAGTCGTAATCAAATTGAACGAAACACAATGATACCAGAACATCCACTGTTGGCATCCACTGTTGACATCTACAACCGGCGCCGCCGAGACTATGCAAGGAACATTCGACAGCGTCGAACACTCGGTACATGAAATAATAATCCACAATAGTAGAAAAAACACTCCACCAGTTAGTCAGGTACATGGACTTGGTGGTTCTCCGGCATTTGCGATGACTCAGGGCTCGAGGTCGCTCCACAATAGGTTCGCAATTTGCAATTATGCACACCTGTACTTACATGATTTTCCTTTCAATGCAGTTCAAACAACAAAATCTCAACAAGTTACGACCCAACAAATTACAAAATCTCTTTTAACAATCACTATTATTGTGCAACTCTCTTGGTATCAACACAAAGATAACAACAATTAAATTCATATCGAAAATAGACAATAGTTTTGCATACTGCAATTAAGCAGACCCGTACTTACATGATTTTCCATTCAATGCAGTACAAATAATAATTCTCAACAAGGTATGACTCACCAAAATTAAACGATCTCTTTTAAGCATCACTAATACCTTGAAAACAACCATTTTTGATCCCAAGTACCATAATCTCCATAATATTATCTCAAGTACTTCCGTCAGGCAGCGAGGGTTAACATTTTCAGCTGTTTCTTTGTTCTTGGATTTTGCACGCGAATTAGATCCCTCTTCTGATATTATAACTCTCAATTTTTAAACAACGAATACACAACTGTTTCAACCAATATAGTGAAACCAAATAGAAATATGCAATAATTGCAGTAACTAATATAACGAGTGGATAGCGGTACGGTTGCTCTCAACACATGGAGCCTACCCATCCGACTGATGGTTATTTTCCGCGTGGTGCAGCAACGCGTTCCCCACTCTGGTACGCTAGCGTCCCCCACTCTGGGTAGCTGGTGTGTACCCCTCTCATTTATTCGGTGACATATATATATATATATATATATATATATATATATATATATATATATATATATATATATATATATATATATATATATATATGGAAAACAGGTTTATCGACGGTAAGATATTCAAGGAGAAAGGAAGTTTGTCGGGCAATTCCGTCATACTAAGAAGCAACCACATTGGGCACCCCCCTTATGGTCTCCATTTGAGTGTTTTTTTCCATTGAGTGTCCATCTTACTCCTTGGCTATACCGTACTGATGAGGACTAATAGTCCGAAACACGTGTCTACGGTTGCTTCTTCGTATGACGGAATTGCCCGACAAACTTCCTTTCTCCTTATATATATATATATATATATATATATATAATATATGCATTACCAAGATTTTTACATTTTTCAGAATTATACATGTATTGAGGTTAAAACGCAATGTTTTAAATAGAATGGGTTTGTATTAACCTCAATAGGTTATGGGCCCAGAGATCGCAAATCCATAGAATGGCAAGAAGTAAAGATTTGTTGGCTTGTGTAGATGAGATTGTTGGAAAAGAAAATTGGGAATGTTGGGAAGATTCTATGTGGATGTTGTTTCGAGCGACCAGAGTTTTGGATGTAGTAGATGGTTCAACAAAACAACCGGTGATTGATGGCAATTCTACAACGGACCAAAAAGAAGAAGCAGCAACGTATGACGTCGATTGTGCCAGAGCTCAGCTTTATATTACACGAGCATTAAGCAGAACAAGCGTCATGTTCTTGGTTGTCGTACGCCTAAGGAAATGTGGGATCGGTTACGGAGAATGTTTGGACTGGTCAGAGACTGGATAAGTTATTGGAGCAATTTTTTGGCTACGCGTATGATGCGGTAGTGGATATGATCACTCATATTGGTGAGCTCCATAATTTATTTAACGACATAAATAGCGAACTAAAACGCAAAAATAAGGCAGCACTGGATGAATGCATCTTTCTTGGTCGAATTTTGTATATGCTGCCAGTCGATTATATTCCAGTAAAAACCGTATGGGAAACCGAGAATGATGCGACAAGAACATTGGATGTGTTGACTGATCGTATCAGAAATCACGAAGAAAGGGTTAAAATTGCTTCAGACACTGGAACAGTGGCGTTGCGAGTAGGAAGAGCAGGAACTATAAACAGCAGCATTGTTGAACCATTCTAGAGAGCTGAGAAGTTTGTAGGTGCAAGGAAGCAAACCAAAGGGAATTTTCGTTTCAAATGCGAAAGAAAAAGTCTGAGAAAAAGCCCAAATGCTTCAATAAGGAAGCTAACGAAAAAGCTTTGGCGCTCTCCAGTTTTACAAGATGTATAGGTGTAGACGCATGGGTGGCAGATTCTGCCTGTTCTCAGCATATGACGTCGAACAAGGCCAACTTCACTACGTATGTGCCTTTAAAAGTGCCGGTCTCTATTACGGGGATAGGAGCGCATGAATTGTTATCCCATGGTATTGGTGAACTCATGGTAAAAGCGCAAGTAAGAGGAAAGTGGTATGAACGCCTGTTGGGCAACGTAATGTACGTCCCAGATCTAGGTGGCAACTTGTTCTCTACTGTTGAATCGCGTAAACGAGGTTGTGCTACACATTTCTATGCTAATGGGAAGTGTGAAGTCAAAAGAAGTGGAGAGGTGCTTGTGACAGGACGGATGGCTTCTAATGGACTTACAGTTTTGAATGTAATAATAATAATACTAATAATAAAATGTTTTTATTGAACAAATATAAATTAATCATAATACAATATAGAAATAGTACAGGCGAAATCCAGGTCCACGCACAACTACGTGGCCTGCTCAATTTCGTGGCCCCCAATGTCGAGTCTACAAATTCACAAGAAAACAAAAAACCTCCCGATATCCAATTGCATTTTTGGTATACACTTACAACTTAAACACTAGCCGATTATACCTACGAAATAATTATATTATCGTTGGCCATACAATAATTTTTTTCGTACTTGCCGCCTAAATGACACCGTGGACAGAGTGCGCATGCAAGGGGGTAGGTCATAAGTTTTTGCGACACAGTATGCGAAACATCTTTTAAAAAATTCGGTGGTATGCATGGGTGGAGTCATCCCGCCCCTGTGCCGCAAATTCAATGTGTGCACGTCAGTTCTAAACTGTATTTTGCTGTACAAGTACTGTGCATATCCGGTCATTATCACACTTCGATAAAAGCAGGCCGCATGCAACTCGCGTCTATTGGACATATTAAGCCACCCGACATCATCAAATTTGTGAGAAACACGTTCATACTTTCTGATACCAAATATTAATCGGATACATGAATTCTGCAGCTTCTGGACCCTGGATTTATCTCTAGAATCAAGACACGGACAATAAACAACATCACAATAATTAAAAAGGACAAAACGAGGGAATCACATAACAAGGCCCAAAACGTGGCGAATACTGTAGATTCTTCTCAAATTGCAATATGCCCGCTGCACACAACTTGCTATATGGTTCTTATAGCGGAAGGAATTATCCATGAATTATCCACTTAAACTCTTCACATCAATTAAATTAACCATGTACGAGTGGTCAAACCAGAGAAGTCCATTTTGGTTAATTTAGCGTCGGGAGCAGAGTCGCTACAAGTATTACACGAACGGCTAGCACATCAAAATAAGCGTCATGTGGCTAGATACCTCAAAGCACGTGGAATCAAGGTACAATCAAAAGAAGTGTTTTGTGTAGGATGCGTGAAAGGAAAAATGCACAGGAAGCATTTTGATACGGGAAGTGTACGTGCTACCAACCCCGGAGAGCAAATTAATGCTGATCTTGTTGGACCTAACAATAATTAAGGAAAACGCAGAACGTCATAACGTGTATTGAATTTTATTTTAAAAGCAGAGCGATCGATTTCGTCATTAAGACATCATCAGGCTAATTGTCACGGGGTAATATATAAATAAATTTGCAAGGTGTCATTGCACTGGACTCTGTACTTGAACTGGTTTCAGATTATATATATATATATATATATATATATATATATATATATATATATATATATATATATACTATATAAGGAATATGACGTAAATAGAATCCAAGAGAGAAGTAATTTTTAAATTAATTAAAAGGATGCGGTCTCAGCCCGGATGCGAACCGGGGCCTTCTTCCAGGAGATAGATTTAATTATTAAATCTATCTCCTGCTACAGGGCTCAGTAGTTCAGCGGTAGAGCAATTCCCCGGCAAGGAAGAAGGCCCCGGTTCGCATCCGGGCTGAGACCGTATCCTTTTAATTAATTTTAAAAATTACTTCTCTCTTGGATTCTATTTACGTCATATTGCTTATATAGTATATTTAAACCGATTAAACCAGTTTCCTATATATATATATATATATATTCAGAATATTCTGAAACCAGTTCAAGTACAGAGTCCAGTGCAATGACACCTTGCAAAATTATTTATATTTTACCCCGTGACAATTAGCCTGATGATGTCTTAATGACGAAATCGATCGCTCTGCTTTTAAAATAAAATTCAATACTCGTTATGACGTTCTGCGTTTTTCTTAATTATTGTTAGTTCGTGAGTATGACAGGATGGAAACCTTCGTGCACCTTATTGTTGGACGTATGTCAGGGGACTCCATTGGCGGATCAAAGCATTTCTACTTAAAGATGACTTCTCAAAATTTCGAAGGTTGTTTTGTTTGCAAGCCAAGAGTGAAACTCCAACTTGTATCGAAACGTTTCTTCAGGAGGGAAAAACAGCAGGCATTACTGTGAAGACATTGCTGTGTAATTCAGGTACGGAGTTCGTGAATAGTAGGTTCAAGACAATTTTGAGGAAATACGGAGTCACACTGCGCTTGTTAGTGACTGAATCTCCTCAGCAGAACGGTGCAGCAGAGAGAGAAAACCGAACTGTCATCGAAGCAGCGCGAGCAATGTTAGGTGAGAACAGTTTACCAGTCAAGTTGTGGGCCGAAGCGTGTAACGCAGTCGTATTCACGCTGAATCATACCGTACCCACGCCAGTGGATAAAACAACTCCATTTGAACTTTGGTATCAAAAGCCGGACCGGTTTGACATCAATAGATTAAGGATTTTTGGTACCAAGGTATGGTACTTGTTGCCGAATCGTCACAGAAGACAAAAGTTTGGTCCCAAAAGTGAATGTAGCCTGTTGGTGGGATATGAAGAATCCGACGGTTACAGGATATACGTCAGCAACAGAAGAGACTTGGTCCGGTCCTGCAATGTAGTTTTCGAGGAAGAGACGACTTATGAAGTCAGCCAGCATGAAGATGTTGATACCTGCCATGAGAAGGAACAGATAAAGCCAGAAAATTCTCAGGAGAAAAGTGTTGAGAAGAAAAACGACGATGAGCAATACGTGAGAAGAAATTACAGAAATATCTGGAGGACTATGAAGTTGAAGTACAAAGAAAAAAAACTTCAAATTTACGTGATTGTGCATATTACGCGTTCATTGCTGGAGGGACTCCGTCAACTTATGAGGAGGCTGCGAAATCAGATGAAACATCTCTGTGGAAAGAAGCAATGACGAATGAAATGAGATCCCATGATGAAAACGGGACGTGGAAACTGGCACAGTTACCGAAAGGTAAACGGGTACTAAGAAATCGGTGGGTTTTTCGAATGAAAATAAAAGCGGATGGTTCTCCAGACAAGGCAAAACCTCGATTAGTGGTGAAGGGCTACGCACAGAAGCCGGGTATAGATTTTAGTGAATTGTTTGCACCTGTAGCACGATATGATACAGTCAGCACGTTATTGAGTATTGCGGCAACTGAAAAATTAGAACTACACCAATTTGATGTAAAAACTGCGTTTTTATATGGGGAAATTGAGGAAGAATTGTATATGAACCAACCTGAAGGGTTTGAAGATGGAAATGACCTTGTATGTCGTGTACAAAAATCGTTATACGGACTAAAACAGGCTCCGCGATGCTGGAACAGTCGCTTCAAGCAGTTTGTTTGCACACGAATTTCGTGAAAGCAATGCAGATCCATGCTTATTTATTCGTTGTAGAGGCAATAAACAACTTTTTATTGCTGTCTACGTAGATGATGGATTAGTGGCTAGAAGTGATAGAAGTGAAATTAACGAACTAATTTCTGAATTGAAGAGTAAATTCCAAATTACGGAGGGGTCATTGGATTCATTTATTGGTATACAAATTCGATATATAGATGGTGGAATATTTATAAGCCAACCTGCCTACACTAAGAAAATAGTTCAAAGGTTTGGTATGGAGAACGCAAAACCAGCTTCTAGACGAACAATGCCATTGGAGAAAAATGAAGAATTTAAATTTGCAAACGACAAGGCATTTTCCAAATCAGTCAATATTTGTAATATTATAGATAAAGTCAAATTAATTTGATCCAGAATATTTCTAACCATTAAGAAATGGTCAAAATCGAAAATGAACTTATTTATCGTATTGCCAATTTTATTTATATTGGTTTTAATTACTTCTTGATTATGGCTAATAAGAGAAATAGTCTCATTGAACATAGAAATCATATCATGGGATAATGAGACCTGTTGATTAACGGTATCAATAATCTTATTTTGTTCATCTCTCAACTTTGTAAGCAGGGCATCATATTTTTCAGCATCTGATGAATCTAAATTTCCGGTAATAGATTTTAATATTGAACCTAAGCCATTAATTAATCCACGTTTATTACGTTTTGGTGGGATTATGCCATCAAGTTTATCAAATGCTTTATTTAATTGATCGATAATTGATCGAAGAATATTATCATAGTTTTAGAGTTCAAGGAAATATGGTTCACTGAGACTATTTTTAATTTGTTCTTTAACTTTTAAATGTTGGTCAGCTAATAAATTTAATTCTTGTTCTAATTCTGTAAGTGGGAAATAATGTATAAAGGTTCTGGAATATTGATGAATTTTAGCGATACCAAGTTTGAAAGGAAGGATTCCTGGATTTTCATTCTAGTTGGTGATTGTGATTTCTTCTGCGTACATCAAGGATAGAGATCCAAGGGTTAACCTGGAACAATATTATTTAGGTTAGGTTATTTTTGGTCGTTTTAATTGATCTTTATGAGCTTTGGATGTTTGAGTAGTTATAATTTTATTTTGGTCTTCTGTGACAACTTGAGGTGAAAAAGGATTTTGGGTTTTTGAACGTACTCCACTGATCATGTAGGTCTTAAGTAGGTATGAGGTCGGTTTAGACGCGCATGCGCGAACTTTTGTTGCGCATGGCGGGCCGGCGCGCCGGTGCGAAGTTAGCCCCAGCCGTAACGCGCCGAAGACGGCCACCCCCAGCGTAGCACCGGCACACCGGCGTGAAGTTAGCCGAAGTCGGCCATTTTGAACCGGAAGTAGACAATTTTGAACCGGAAGTCGGTCATTTTGAACCGGAAGTCGGCCATTTTGAACCGGAAGTCGGCCATTTAGAACCGGAAGTCGGCCATTTTGAACCGGAAGTCGGCCATTTTTGAACCGGAAGCCGGCCATTTTGAACCGGAAGTCGGCCATTTTGAACCGGAAGTCGGCCATTTTGAACCGGAAGTCGGCCATTTTGTACCGGAAGTCGCCCATTTTTAACCGGAATTCGGCCATTTTGAACCGGAAGTCGGCCATTTTGAACCGGAAGTCGGCCATTTTGAACCGGAAGTCGGCCATTTTGAACCGGAAGTCGGCAATTTTTGAACCGGAAGTCGGCCATTTTGAACCGGAAGTCGGCCATTTTGAACCGGAAGTCGGCCATTTTGTACCGGAAGTCGCCCATTTTGAACCGGAAGTCGGCCATTTTGAACCGGAAGTCGGTCATTTTGAACCGAAAGTCGGCCATTTTGAACCGAAAGTCGGCCGCTTTGAACCGGAAGTCGGCCATATTGAACCGGAAGTCGGCCATTTTGAACCGGAAGTCGGCCATTTTTAACCGGAACTCGGCCATTTTGTACCGGAAGTCGCCCATTTTGAACCGGAAGTCGGCCATTTTGAACCGGAAGTCGGCCATTTTGAACCGGAAGTCGGCCATTTTTAACCGGAACTCGGCCATTTTGTACCGGAAGTCGCCCATTTTGAACCGGAAGTCGGCCATTTTGAACCGGATCAAATTTAGCTAGGCAAAGGAGACTGTTGTAAACGAGCTACATAAGCCGGCTCGCAATAAGTTTCCTAGACGAAGAACTATTCTACACGGTATAGATGATCTTTGGCAGGCAGATCTAATCGTGCTCATCAAATATTCCCGCTTCAATAGAGGATTTAAATATATACTAATTGTAATTGATTGTTTTTCAAAATTCGTATGGATGGAGCCGATTAAGAATAAGTCATCCAGTGAAGTGTCACGTGCCATGGGATTAATATTGAAGAATTCACAACAACGTATTCCAAAGAATCTGCAAACCGATAACGGTACCGAATTCTATAACGGTCAGTTTAGTTCGTTAATGAAAAAGTATTCAATCAATCATTACTCAACCTTTAGTGTAATGAAGGCGGCCATAGTTGAACGCGCGATTAGAACCATAAAACAAAACTTATTCAAATTATTTAGCCTATACGGAAATTACAAATGGTATCATCTACTACCAACCGTCACATCAAAGTATAATAATTCAAAACATAGAACCATAGGAAAAAAACCCGTAGACGTAAATTCAAAACAAGTGGAAGCTGTACTACTCGAAACCGTTTACAATCACATCAAAATCACTGGTAAGGGTAAATTTTAAATTGGTGATATAGTCCGCATAAGCAAGTTCAAACATGTTTTTACCAAAGGGTATTTACCGAACTGGACAACGGAATTGTTTAAAATTGCGTCAGTTAGAATAACAAATCCTGTGACGTATATGCTGAATGATATGGAAGGTCGACCAATAAAGGGAGCATTCTACGAATCAGAATTGTTAAAAGCGAACTTACCCGATGTGTATCTTGTGGAGAAACTTTTAAGAAAAAGAGGGGGTAAAGTATTTGTAAAATGGCTTGGTTTCGATAACACCCACAACAGCTGGATCCCAAAGTCGAACATAATGTAGTGGGGTAATCATAAATTCAGGCAGCCACCGTCTCATAGATCAGTTGAGTGAAAGGTGATAATGATGAATAGTCCGTGCAACTACTGGTCGACAATCGATAGGTTGTATACCAAATATGAAGAGGCTATAAAAAATGAAACGCGATTCATCAACGAGTCGTGCTATGATGTAGAAAATGTGAAAATAATAACTGGATTAAGTGCTGCTCAAAGTTTTATCCCCATGATACGAATTACATCGTCTGCTGATACCCACAACAATCATATTCCTATAATTCATTGTGATTGGCCAATACTGGTTCGAACGTTGAAGGGCTTCTTGGAAAATGACAACGACCTCCGATACAAGAATATTACAACTGGTGAGGGAGTTAATGAGTTAATGATAACTTTTGTTAGGAATAATGTGCAAAATCCATATTCTAAGATAAAAGAGTTATGTATAAAAAATCCAAATGAATTTAATTATACAGTGTTAGATTATCTTAGTCTTTCTAACACACTCTAAAACCATAACATAATCATATTTAGTCTTCAGTTTGTCATCGTCATTCAGCCGACATGTATCATAAGTCCTCTATGTATTATTAGTATTAGTGTATTTGTTCATACGAATAGTTTGTATAAAACTTAGAATAAGATATCAATCAGTCGCTCAGGGCTCTAACGTATGCGATAACGTTATTTCACATATTACACGTGAAAGGACTTTGAGTGATTTTACCGATGAGGAGTTAAGATTATTCCTCATCAAATATCTACGAACACATGTATCTGCACAACAACTGCAAAATGTATGGCATAAACTGCCAAAGGTGTATTTGGAAGATGATGAGTTAAAATCGAAATTACCCTGCTACAAGCATTACAATACTCCGGACCAGATGACGCACTACGAAGGACCACCACCTTCACGAAAAGACTGTCAATTTTGTAAAATATTGAATATGTAGATACAAATTGATGATTTATCTAAATAAATGTATTAAACGAATTATGCTGTATTATTTATTTTTAGTGATGTAAGAAAGGGGTGTCTAAAATATACCATAAAAAGGGAGCTACTTTTGAAAATCTCATTAGTATCAATGAATACGTATAAGGGAGAGGGTCTCTTAAACAAATTTATTAATAATCTACCGTTTGAACTATATTTACCAGGGTATCAGTTTTGCGGGCCTGGAACTAAATTACAAAAGAGGCTACAACGCGGTGACGGGGGAGTGAACAAACTGGACACAGCCTGTAGAAAGCACGATATCGCGTATTCCAAACATAAAACTTTAGAGGATCGACATCAGGCAGATAAAGAACTCGAGTATAGTGCTTGGGATAGAGTAAAATCGTCAGACTCTAAATTGGGTGAAAAAGTATCCGCTTGGTTTGTTACTAACGGTATGAAGTTAAAACGAAAACTTGGTATGGGAATGCCAACATCTAAACGTTCCAAACTTGTAAAGAAGAAGAAGAGAAGGATGAAGAACCAGAAACCAAAAGTTGCATTCCGCAAAGCAATTGTAGACAAAGTTGCCAAGACTATTAACAAATCTGATAATTTGAGAGACGCATCACGCTTAGTTGTACAAAGTGCTCGTTTAGCTGTTAAAGATGCTGGGGGAAAGTCAAGAGTAAGAGTCCCCCGTATAATCCTAATTCCGAAGACTGGTGGCATCCTTCCTCTACTACCAGCAATTTTTGCCGGACTATCAGCTTTAGGAGGATTGGGTGGTGGAGCAGCTGGTGTATACAGAGCCATAAAGGGTGGACAAGAGGATCGAGATAAGTTAAAGGAATCGGAACGTCATAATAAAACGATGGAAGCGATAGCTATTGGTAAAAAAGGATCTGGATTATTCTTGAAGAAACATAAGTCCGGTTTAGGGTTATACTTGAAGAAAAATGTTTGAAAGAGCTACCCAAGAGACCCCTAACCAACATCGATTTAGTGAGATACGCTAAAATATTAAAAATCCCCAATTTTCGGGGAATCTTTATGTGCGACACATTGCCGAAACCACCTCACACCCCAAACGAGGCTGGCATTGTTAATTTGGATAATGACAGTGGAGCGGGGAGTCATTGGGTAGCGTATCGGAAGACAGGACATCAAGTCAGCTACTTTGATAGTTTTGGAAACCTGCGACCGCCAAAGGAGTTGATAAAATATTTCAAACATTGTAAAATAACATAATCATGAAAATGTACAAAAGAAAAATACTTACAATTGTGGACACTTGTGTTTAGAATTTCTAATAAAGTATAAATAGTAGTACGCACAACAAATTGTTTAATTATGTCTCAAACGTTCACCCTAACAGGTACCAAGAGTACGCTCTCAATTGATTTCTACCCTCTAATAGAATTGGAACATAGATCACAGTATTCCCTAGCTCTACTTGCTCTGCATACGTACAACAGTATTCCCAATATTGAGGAAGGTGTAAACAATAAATTTTATTTCGGAGATCCAAAGTTAGATAAGCAAAAACAACAACACGAAGACGTAATCGAGATTCCTACAGGATCATACGAGCTCAGCGATATTACGTCACACATTCAGGAGGAGTTATCCGCGCGCGGACATATACCGGCATCATCAGATAAATCTACATACGATAATTATCTATCGATCAGGGGAAATAATAATACTTTGAGGTGTGAAGTGAAAAGTGAACTACGAATCAACTTTACTAGTGAGAATTCCATTGGACGAGTGTTGGGGTTTTCATCGAAAGTACTTATACCGAAAACTAAATATCAATCCGACTTACCGGTAAATATAAGTAAGGTTGTTACGATACGTGTTGAGTGCAATATTATCCACGGCTCGTATTATAACGATAAAACCTCGCATACGTTGTATGAGTTTGCTCCAACTGTAGATCCTGGCTATAGTATCGATATAGAACCAAGTAATTTAGTATACCTACCCGTAATAAATCAGCATTCCATATCCAATATCACGATAAATTTACTCGATCAGAGTGAGGAATTGGTCTACTTTCGGGGTGAGAAGATTGTCATTAGATTGGAATTGAGAAAACTCAACTAACATGGGATTGGTTTTCAATACCCAACTACCTGGAAGGTATATAAACAAGCAACATTTTAAAGCAGGATCAGTTAGTGTTCGACCGACAGTAGTAGTACAACCATCATCGATTAAGCGCTCTTCCACATTATCCGCAGAAAATATTCAGTTTTTACGTTCTCTAGGATATCATGTCAGAAAAACTATCGTTATTCGGAAACCCCGAATTTGATACTTCCATAGCGCGAGAAGAGATCCATACTTACCATCCCACAACTAAATCTTTCCAGCCGAATGATGAAATTGAGATCACAATCAATCAGAAAGATGTTCTGGTCTCGATGTATGAGAGCGCTCTGTACATTGAGGGAAATATTGAGCATTCAGCTACGGGGAAGGGCACTGTTAGGATTACAAACAATCTGGGTGCGTTTCTCTTCGGAAGTATCAGCTATGAACTCAACGGTATTGAGATTGATAGAGTTGAAAATCCCTGGATTTTCAATTCCTGAATTACGACACTCCTAAAAGCCTACTTGTGCTTAAGTGAAAATGAGTGTAAAGCTCTTCAAATTGCTGGACTCACATACCCGCTTGATAAAAACATGTATACGCTGCACGAGGATAACAAATTCTCTCTTCGTGTCCCTCTAAGTTTTCTGCTGGGTGTTTTTCATAACTATAGACGTGTTATTTGCGGACGTCATAAGCTGCGTTTAGTACGTGCTAAATCTGATAATGATTGCTATCAAATTGTTCTCCCAGAAGCCGATAAGGATGCAACCGATTTGAAAACTTTGAAAATAAATCTCACCAGCGTTCAATTAAAAGCAAAACATATAATCCCCTCAGATATCGTCAAATTAGAAATTTATGAGGAACTTAAGCGTAACAAAGCCATACTAATACCCTTCCATAAGTGGGAATTACATGAGCTACCGAGTCTTAGGAATACCAACAACGATATCTGGGCAGTAAAGACAACCGTTGCCCTCGAGAGACCGCGATTCGTTATTGTTGCATTCCAAACAAATAGGAGAGATAACATTAAGAGTGACATATCATAGTTTGATCATCTGAACATCACGGATCTGAGGGTGTACTTAAATTCCGACTGCTATCCGTATGAGTCTATACGTCTGAACTTTGATGAAAAGAGATACACCGAAGCATTCCAGATGTATTTAAACTTTCAGACTAGTTTCTTGGGTCGTAGTCACCCCGAACCTCTGCTAAATTATAAAGATTTTAACGAAAGAGCCGTATTCGTGCTGGACACATCTAAACATAGTTCAGAAGTTGTGCTCCCATCAACCTGCGACATCAAACTTGAATTTCAAAGTTCCAAGCAATTCCCCGATAATACTAAAGCTTATTGTATTATCGTTCACGATAGCATTGTTGAATACATCCCTGTGCATGAGCTCACCCGTCAAATTAGATAGTAGCAGTGGGGGATTTTGTTGATGGAGAATTTTGCTCAGTTTAATTCCTACTCCCATCAACGATGCCGGCTAAAACAGTATCTAAGAAATTTAGTGCTCTTAAACGGAAGCAGCAAGTGTTACGCGACCAATTAAAGTTATTCATGTCAGAACTGGAGGATTTAAATAGAACTATTGCAATGTACAGTTTTGTGAAGAAGTTTGAAACAATCGACATTACGTCATAGGTGGGGATAAAAAGTAGTATATATTAGTAGGTTATAATAAATTCATTTAGTTTCCAGTTTACCATCAAATCAAAACATTCAAAATGAAAATCGTTGTGGTCGACATCCAAGGTTTCCAACTCAGGTCTGGCGATTTTATAGTAAAAGAATTATGCATTTACGATGGTAAATATCCCGTTAACCATTTATTCATACCATCCACCAAATATGAAGAGCTGAGCGAGCTGGAAAAGAAAACTATCCGCCATCTCTCAACACATCATCATGGTCTCGACTACTGCGGAGGTTTCATCGAGCTGCGCAAACTATCCAACGTCTTGGAATTACATCTCAGTGATGTGGATCGCATCTATGTAAAAGGTGCCGAAAAATATCGAGTACTATTACAACATTTGACCAATATGAAGTTTCAACCACACATTATCAATTTGGAAGGGATTGAATCCTGGTGTCCACCACCACCCCTCATGGAGAAGTTTACACCATGCAAGTTTCATACAAAAAATAATATTAGCGCAGTTTGTGCCATGAATAATTGTAAACTACTATATAATTATATTATGTCAACCATTATAACGAAATAAATGCATTAAACGAATTTCTTGTGCATTTTATTACATAGGTTAAGAAGTGATATAAGATTAATGTCAATACGGTAAATAAATTAGAAGACTGATTATTACGTCATCATGGTAAACATGTTCAATCACGATTTTACGCTCAATATATTTCATGATTAGAACATTGATTATGGCGTCATCATGTAAACATGTTCAAACCTGATTTTTACTCAAAACAGATATTTCATGATTAGAACATTGATTATGGCGTCATCATGTAGGCATGTTCAAACATGATTTTTTACTCAAAACAGATATTTCATGATTAGAACATTGATTATGGCGTCATCATGTAGACATGTTCAAACATGATTTTTACTCAAAACAGATATTTCATGATTAGAACATTGATTATGGCGTCATCATGTAGACATGTTCAAACATGATTTTTACTCAATAAAAATAAAAATGCAGATCAATTCAATTAAGTAATTTTATTTAGTATACAATTTATAAATTTACAAAAGTTATTAGTTGAGCATTAGTAGGCATTCCAACGTTTTTTTCGCCCTTGTATACCATTGCCATTGATGACAGACTCTGGAGTTGGTCTTCAGTGGTGATGGCTTCGGCTAATCTCTTCGGAAGGAATGTTACGAAATTTTCAAACTCCACAAGAACCGTCGGCCATTGACACTTTGTAATTATTTTCGCTGATTTAATTGGATACGGTGTATCGATGTCTAGCTCTGATATCTTCTTCTTTGGCTTCATCTCGCAAAGACCCAACTTGGACAGTCTAGATGACATATTGTTTGCTGCTGTAGTTGATGTTACTCTTGAAATCTAGTTATGAACTACTGATTAATGTTAAATAATAACCCTATTTATAGGAAAGGATGTTGTGGAGAGGGGAAATTGTTTAACCAATTACGACATTAGTTGCGCTGCGTTTTGTAGCCGTAAGGTACAGAGTCGAAATCTTCACCAAACCGTCTTTTTGTTGAATTGGGTCTATACTTTTTCTTTTCCTCAACAGTCACAATCTCATGACATTTAGTTCTTCGAAAACTTGTAGATGTTACTTCGAGGGGAGGAAGTTCTTGAATTATCATGTCTTTTATAGAGTGAAAATTGATTAATTTAGAGACTTCGTAATTGATTCTGATACCCTTCACTTTTACCACTGTTTTTAGAGTGTTCTTCTTGGTAGCGTAAACCTCGTATGCGTAGTTCTTTGGTCCACCGGATACGAAACGTGTTATGTAACTACTCTTGCCGTATTCTTCCAACTCGTCTGTTATATCGCCGAGGAAACTACCTGTTGGTATATGTTCCTCGTCATCTCTGGAGATATAGATGACTGAGTCTGTATCATAGTAAAGAACTCTGTTGTCCAATCTTTCAAGATAGCTGTACAGTTTCAGCCGTGCTTGCGCAATTGTGTAAGCCGCAAGCGCAACGT
Organism: Melinopterus prodromus; assembly: GCA_964023965.1. NCBI lineage: Eukaryota > Metazoa > Arthropoda > Insecta > Coleoptera > Scarabaeidae > Melinopterus > Melinopterus prodromus. The sequence goes on along the minus strand of OZ030394.1, from coordinate 31,688,116 downwards.
TAACGGTGGTTAAGGAATCGCATGTTTCTTCTCTAAATTCGTAGTTTTAGTAAACTACGAATTTAGAGAAGAAACATACGATTCCTTAACCACCAGATGTAGTAGTAGTCTACTACATCTTCGTTAATAGGAACAATCCCGTTAACGTATAGAGAGGGGTTTGTAAAAAGAGAAAATAAGTCCTCCGGTTGATTGAGAATAACCGTTTTCGGTTGATTTTCTCTTTGACCCAAAACGACTTCAGGATTAACTTAGCCAAAGATCTATGTCCGGGGTTACTTACAATTTGATCAAAATTGAGCTTAATTCCTTCTCTTTTGAAAAATTCGCCACCCCGACGCCTGCTGTTTAATGCAAATGAATTCATTCATCATTTCGGTAAACAGACCGCCTGACTTCCGTTCAGGATCATACCGCGAAATTTGCTTATACTTCCAAATTTCATGTATTTTCAAAATTTGGTATCCCATCTCCAATGCTTTTCGGACTTCGTCGATCACCCAGGTCCCCGATAAAGCACGCTCCTCCTCATTGTGGTTACATTCGTCGGAACTCATAACCTCACCACAAGTCTTACACAGAACAAACATAAGCTTATTGTTCATTTTAACCGGTAACACTGGGTGATACAAATCGTGTGGCGGTAGTATTGTGCATTTAATCAAACCTTCTGTATTGGGTATTTGCAGCTTTAAACAATCGTCTCCTACATGAACCTTAGGATGACCAACGGGAAATTTCCCATACTTGCATACCCAGGGGTACAAGGAGCATATATCGATATACTTGATTTTTTCCCCTGGTTGACATTCGTAATAGGTAACACAATTTCCAGTTCTTCCTCCGTAGAAGGCATCGCGGGGATTAAGCGGTGATGTTTGAACCATTGGATGATTAAATGTGTACGCTTGTATTTCGGGGTTGGAAACCAAACAACGTCGAAATTCGCACTCCCACATCTCATGCACTTCATATCCTAGTTGTTTTAATCGTTCTGTCTTTGCTATGGTTGACTCTTGCCTTAAATTAAGCGTACCCTCATCGTGTAAAAGGTTATCACGATTAAATTTAAAACATTTTTCACAACCGTGATAGAAGCACCAATGGAATTCAAAGACCTTATTGGATTCAGCACAAAATCCATCAACTTTTAATCCTCCAATTATTCTCTCCCGTCCTTTTGCAGTATGAGCTATATCAATGCCTCGTTGATGTTCCTCCCACACAAGCCACTCAATTGCTATTTGTGACTGGTTATCACGATATCGGTAACCACCTTTAGGTATTATTCCAATGGTAAATCTTCGTAGAAAGTTTCTGCGGAACACTTTGTTGCAGGTTGATGCAATAGTGCAGGCTTCAGTGAACGGACATACCTTCGAAGTTGTAAGCATTTCCCTCCTAAACTTCAGACATGCTTCCGTTAGAATTTCCACATCACTAACGCAGTACTCCACCAATTCTTTCTTGAAAGCAAAAACATCCTCCTTATGTTCTTCATACCACTGTAGAAACTGCTTTCTCTCATCCATGTTGTCGTCGTCATCCGTACCCATCATGGTGTCGGGGGAGTAATTTTCCAAAGCAGGAAGGGGTCCTACATATTCACTGTTGGCAGCAGTATTAAACATATGAGGGAAGTATCCCTTTTAAAAAATGTCCGGTAACCCGAATGCTTTCGGTAATTTTGATAACGCCATTGGGAAATAGTTTAGGGAATCTATCAACTTCACATTCCCTATGGTCATCAGTAGTTAATTTTCACCGATTCTACACCAACTAAAGTTGGTGCAGAAGTTTCGATGCAACCTGTCGTTGCGCGCGCCACCTGTCGGCGGCGTCATGAGTTAATTTTCACCGATTCAGAAGTTTCGGTGCAACCTGTCGTCGCGCGCGCCACCTGTCGGCGGCGTCATGTATTAAATTTGAATTTGTGTGGATGTAGGTTTTTTTTAAAAATTGACCGGGCCCGCGCGACAGCTCGAACTCGCGCCGCCGCGAATGCAAGTCGGGCGCGCTAATCCTCGCGGCCACGCGGTCTCCTTGCTATGATCGCTTCCAATTCGAATGATACGGCACCGCCGCCGCCGAGCGTGCACGACCGACGACGGAATTGGCCGATCGCAGCGCGGCCGCCCCGCGGGGAGCGGGCAACGGTCTGTCGTCTTTGAAAGAAAAAAGGCTGCGTGTTTAAACATAGTTATTGTATATAAACGCATAATAAAAAAATGGCGCACATTTTATTTGAATATTTTCTTGTTGATTTTGCGACGGTCTGTCGTATTTGAAATAAGCATATTTATTGAATATAAGCGCATAATAAGAAAATGGTGCACATTTTATTTGAATATTTTCTTGTTGATTTTGCAACGGTCTAAATTTGAATGACATAGAGCCCACATAGTGGGTGCTGTGTGCACTCGGCATTCGATTGCGTATAAATAAAAGGCCACATGGTTAAATTAAAAAATGTATTACTAATTCATATTTCATAATAAATCATTAGATGGTATGCATTCGATTGGCAATTTTGTCTATACTAACATATTTCATAAATGTGGAAGTAAACAAATACGTCCTGGACGTAGTAAGCGACCGTCGGGGTTAATTCAATAAGCCCAACAGGCGGCCAAATTGCCGGTCTCGCTGCATCGCTACATAGTAGCACTGGCGTGTGGTCCTAAATAAAATATGATTTAAAAAGGGTGCGAATTTAACTTATATAAACATACTTACACGAAGATGCTCCGGAAGCAGGCTGATGTAAGATAATACTGAACAAATCACTTGCATTAGAAATAATGCAGATCGGAGCTACCGGCACCGCTGGGTCTGTACGTACCATGCTCCATGTTGGTTCGAGTAGTTTAAAGTTTGCCATTTTACGGCCGGTTTTATATTCCAAATTTGTAATAGAAAGAGCAGTTTTCAAGTGGGGAAATTCTTCCGCTAGTTCTAAATTTAGTAATTTAAATTTACAACGGCAATGAAAAAAGTAAATTGTAATAATTTTCGACAACCAGATATACACGAATATTGGTTTCTGTTAAATTGGCATTTCTTTGTTAACGGCAAAGCCTGGCCGCCTGTAAGCGTTCGCCCGTTATACGTGAACAATGGCTTCCTTTAGTGGCATAGGCGAGTGACGGGTCGGCCCCATAGTACGCGCGAAGACATCATTGCAACCGGAGAGAGAGACCACTCATTTCATCGCCGTATTGAAATTTGTCACGGTCATGGTCTACTGCTGCGGTTAACTTCCACTGCTTATTTGCCGGACCATCTAATTTACAGTTGATAAATAGACAAAAAGACGTACAAATAAATGTTTATTATAAATGAAAGTGCAAACAAAATACAATTAGAACTTCTTAAATTGAATCAAATTCGCCTTGTTTTGCTGCTTCCCTTGTTGTAATTGCCCCATAAAAATTAAGTAGTAATTTCCGGCGCTAACACTGTCGCAAAATTTTGGGGTAATTTTTTCTGCCACTCTTTTGGGAAGAAAAATGGAAAATTGATTTTCATCCTGGTCGTCTCCTTCTAAATCAATTAGAACAGAGGGCCATTGGAGATGTGTGAATTGTCTAATACCCGTGACTCTGTAGTGATAATTAAGTTGCAATTCCTTGATTGGCTTTAAGGGCAAGGAAGAAGCACACATGCCCGCTTTATTTATTTCATCCAGATCTTAATCTTCTTCCTCTTCCTCCACGACTGCCTTTTTCGGAATTTTGCTTGGCTTTTGAGTTAAATCGCCTTTCGTTTTTCGCTTTCCGCCTGATTTCTTGGCGGCGGCGGGCGCTGTTTTTTTTTTTGACCGGCATGGATGCATTTTCCGCGTCTGAACTGGAAAAACTTTCAATCTGGTGGTTGTTTAGTGTAGTAGTCGTTACGACTGGAATTGACGGCAGTAAGGTAAAGTTTTGCATCAGATTGATTTCTTCTTGGCTGTACTCGGACATTTTCATTCGCTTGGATAGTGCAACGTCGGTGGCTCAATCGAACTGCTTTGCATTTTAAATGCACGTCTTTTATATTGTTTAACGGATTAAGGAGAGGGAAAAAGTAACTTTTACGTAATACAATTTGTTGGCGCAATTTGGGTTAATAATACCTATCAAATAATTCAAACGTGCTGTCGGCAACATACTCTAGACCGGTTAATTCATATAGACACATTTCGTGAAAAAATGTGAAGCAACTTCCGTGTTTAAAAACCTTAAAAAGAGGCTTTAAGATACATGCTGAACACCAAATTCTTTTGTTTAACACGTAATTATCAAAAAAATCGTTATGTCCATCGTAATAGTTAAAATATAGAGTGTAATGCTCATATTTTTCCTACTTCAAAAATTCTTGTAAACCGAAAGCCGTACGCGTTCCATTAATTTTGGCAAGGCACATTTGACAAATTCTGCCAAGGGGCGTATGTATGAACGTGTGTAGGATGCACATCAATTGCTCTGTCGCATTCAAAGTGCTCTGAAGAAATATTGACCTTCTGCATCCGTCTCGCACGAGCGCGTCACAATGATTCCCCATAACCAGCAAGAATTTTAATAACTGTGGTGTGAATTTTAAGTTTTTTCGGAATGTAATATTCTCACTGCATGTTAAAAATAGTAAACAATCGTCGTCTTGTTTCAGCAGCTTCCACTTTACACTGTGCCAGTTAGATAAAATAAGATTTACTATTTTTTCGGGAACGCCAATGGTGCGATAAGTTGCCACTATATAGTAGATATCAGTTTGTTGTTTTACACTACAACATATGCGTGCTATGCATAAATTTAAAAAGCGTATCACTGCTATAGACAACTGACATAACTTACTGTACTTTAATAATTGTCCGGCATTAATATAAACAGATGGGAATCCGGAGCCGTTCGCCTACTTTTGCAGCGTAAAATCACTTAATTTGCGTGAAGAGTTGGGTCTTCGCGGTTGACTGGCGATTATAATACACTTACTTAACAAACGCTCGATTTCATTTCGATACTAAATGCATGCGGGTCGTAATAAAAACGGCATAATGTTATATGTAAATGCAATACTTAATAACTCGTCTTCTCTAGAATCATATTGTGGCTTGTTTTTTGTTGCTTAGTTATTACAATAGCTGCATCGGCAAAATGCACTCCTTAGCTCTACCTCGCGAGATGGATCCAATAATTGAAGACTTCGCGGTAGGCCGGCGATTATAATAATATGCTTACTTCATCGATGGTCAATTTTTTGCCCATATTAAACGCATTCGAGGCGCAATCTGTAACAAGTGTATTACATATATGCAAATGCCTTACGTTTGCTGTTAATAAATATCCGGCATTAGTATAAACAGATGGCATCTGTGGCCGTTCGCCTACTTTTGCAGCAGTAAATAACTTAATTTGTGTGAATAGTTTAGGTACTCTTCGCAGTTGGCTGGCGATTATAAATACAATTACCTAATGGACTCTCGATTTCATTTCGATGCTAAATGCATCAGGGTCCTTATAAAAACAGCATAATGTTATTATATACAAATGCATTACACGCGGCCTTCGCGCTCGACTGGCGATTTCCGGGTTGTATAAGAAGAAAACGGCATCTATTGTCAAGTGCATTGGCATTATGCAATAAGCTGGCCAGACTGCATGAAACCGAAATGTCTTTTTTTGGACTTAATTATTGCAGCCTTGCCATTTTATGCGCGTCGCTAGTGCGATCGTAACAATACGCGTGCAATTCCTTTAGAAAGATTTCCTATAAATACAGTTGGCCGGCCTGCGACTATTACACATTGTTTTTTGAATTTGTGTGCTCGAGTCGTTCGTTCGAGGCTCCTTTAAGTGCAGTCGCATAAGAAAGCGCCTCAGGATGAATGACAAAGTCATCTTCGAGCACTTACTGCAAAGAAAAGACGCATTTCCGCAAAATAAGCCCATACAGTTTGTGGATCAAGAATTGCCGCCCGATTTGCAGACATTTGAAGAATTCTGGCTGTGCTACAAAATTAAAGTTTACGATTGCGGACAATCGATCTGCGTCTATTGGACGGATGAATATGTAAGTCATTTTTTTGCTGATAATAATAAGCTATTACTGTTTTTGTTAGGTTGTAGATGAAGATGTATAAGCTCTAAAGATGAGTTTCGACTGCGGCGTTTGCGGCAAAAGTTTTAGTCGAAAATATACATTAAAAAGGCACCCATGCACAATAGTTTTTTTCCACATTATCGCCTCCTTCTGCAACAGGCAATTGTTTTGCCCGTCCTGTGTGCGCCAAATCTTTTTATAGCGACCCTTTTCTTCAACGACATCTCCTAAAAGCTCATATAAATGCAAAAAAGCGAAAGCGTGACGATGTTGATGAATCGTTCGACTCGCCGAAAAAGAAGCTAAAAGTAGCTTCGTCTTTCCCAAGCGGACAACATCCAAACGAAGCGGGGACATCGCGGTCAGGGCTAGAATACGCCTGCGACACTTGCAATGTAAAATTATCAACAGCCTATCAATATAGGGGACATCTGCGCTCTCAAAGGCATCGCGCTAACAATATAACAAGGCTGCAAGACGATGGGGTGAGCGAAATGGCGAGCGCCTTTAAAAATCGCATCAAAAGCTACAGAATTGACAGCACGGAGTCTGCCGATATTCCCACATTTTTGGACAATGTGAAAGCGAAGGTGTGTAAGCTAATGGGGGATTTTGTCGCCAAAATGATAATTTTTAAGTTTCAAATGGAACTGTTTGGCGTTTTTATTAAACCGCAAATAGCAGCAGCAGAAGCGGCCGCAGCCGACGACGGTGATGACGACCCTGACGAAACTGCGCAACATCGGCATTTTGGTGAAATAAAATCCTTTAACACCAAATACGTTATTATTGACGGCGGCACTAATTTGAGCGAAGTTTACGACACGCTAGGAAGTAATATTCAAAAGAAAGCGGACGAGATGGCAGAGAAGGACAGCGGTTGGAGTTTAGCGCGCGTTTCGCACCTTGAAGTAAATATCAACAAGTTTTCGTCGCTAGGCGGCGCTTCCTACATCGACCTACCGCCCGATATCAAGAAAAAGAAGGCTTGTATTAATGTAAAAATAGGGACAATGCTTGCTTCGCATGGAGCATACTTGCAGGGATCGTACCGCCGGAAGATCACGCCGATCGCCTTACGTCCTACCCTCATTATTCGGACGTATTGAATTTAGAAGGGATAACATTCCCAGTGAAATTAAAAGACATTCCTCGCGTTGAAAACCTAAATAATTTAAGCATAAATATATACGGTTTAGAATACAATACTGCTACTAAGGAGCATATTGTGGTAGGGCCACTTTTTTTTACTAAGTTAGAGCGAGATGTGCATGTCAATTTGTTACTATATGAGAAAGACGATGATGTCGGTTCCGCACATTATGTATTAGTTAAGAGCATGTCTAGGTTGGTTTCATCGCAACGCTCCAACGAACAAAGGGGCATATTTTTATGCAACGGCTGTTTAACATTTTTTATGGTCAAGGAACGGCTTGACATCCATCGCCAGTTCGATTGCAACAGGATATGCACGATTTTACCCACCACATGCTTAAAGAAAAATAAATTAGGCGCCTTGGTCCCCGAAAATTTGCTGTTTTATCAATTTTCAAAAAAAATTGAGCGTGCCTTTTGTAGTTTATGCCGATTTTGAATGTATGCTCCAGCCTATTCAGTCGTGCGCGCCCAATCCCGCCGCCTCTTATACTCGAAGCACTCATGCGCATATTCCCTACAGCTTCGCGTTTCAAATTGTGTGTTCGTTTAGCGCGCAATTTAATAGATTTGAAACGTACACCGGTCCAGATTTCGCGGAGGTATTCGTAACTAGACTTTCGGAAATAGTCCGGCAACTGTATGCCGCGCATTTTAAGAAAATCGTTCCCATGACCCGCCTAACGCAAATCGAGCGGGCCCATTTTAATGAAAGCTCGACATGTCACATTTGCGAAAAGTCGATTGGCAACGGCGACGACGGCAATGGAAAGGTCCGCGACCATTGCCACTTATCCGGCTCCTACAGAGGCCCCGCCCAAAATAGCTGCAACTTAAACTATCAAATACGCAGATTTATTCCGATTTTTTCCACAATCTTTCGGGCTACGACGCGCACCTTTTTATTAAGCAACTAGCTGCGGACGGCGGGAAAATTGACGTAATTCCCCAAAACAAGGAGAATTACATTAGTTCTACAAAATACATAATGGTAGATCAGAGAACAACTAAAGATTCAATTTCTAACATATATTTTCAGATGAGATTTTTAGATTCGTTTCGCTTCATGTCTTTCTTCTTAGACGCATTAGCGGCCAATTTAAAAACTGAAGATTTTCTCAATGTAAAAAAGGCGTTTCCCGACCCGGAACATTTTCTATTGATGAAACGAAAGGGCATATTCCCGTATCAGTATGTCGATTCTTTGGCGCGGTTGGAAGAAACGCAACTACCTTCTCGCGACGACTTTTTTAATTCGCTAACTAACACCGCAATAACGGCGCCAGAATACGCGCACGCAAAAACCGTTTGGGACGCGTTCGGTTGCGAAAAACTTGCAGTACTCTGATTTGTATTTAAAAGTGGACGTTTTGTTGCTGGCCGATGTTTTTGAAAAATTTCGCACAGTTTCACACTACACGTACCAGCTGGACCCTTGCAATTATTTTTCATCTCCCGGTCTATCTTGGGATGCCATGCTAAAATATACCGGAATAGAATTGTAGTTACTATCCGACATGGATATATGTCAATTTATCAAAAATTCCATTCGCGGCGGTATCTCGCAATGCTCCCGCCGCTATGCGAAGGCAAACAATTCGTACTTGGCGTCCTACGACCGCAATTTGCCAACCACGTATCTGACATATTTGGACGCGAACAATCTATACGCTTGGGCAGTGTCGAACCACATGCCGGTTTCGCATTTTAGATGGCTGCCGAGAGCCGAAATGGACGCGTTGTGCGTGGAGCGCGTGGCCGATAAGTCGGATGTGGGCTACATTTTTGAAGTTGATATAGAGTATCCGCAAGAATTGCACAATCTCCACAATGATTTGCCCTTTTTAGCGGAGAATCTTGTACCGCCTAACTCAAAATTTAAAGATAAAAAATGACTTCTGACTTTAGGCAACAAGCAAAAATATGCGATCCATTATAGAAATCTGAAGCAAATTTTAGCGCACGGTTTGAAGGTGACGCGCGTCCATAGAGTTATATTGACCTAAACACAAGACTACGTCAACAGGCTGAAAACAAGTTTGATAAAGATAACTACAAAAAAATGAACAACCCGGTATTTGGCAAGACCATAGAAAATGTGGCGAAGAGGGTTGATGTGCGGCTCGTCACACGTTGGGAGCGTCGGCATAAGAGTAAGGGCGCGGCGCTATTTAGGTCGCAACTAAACTTTAAGTCAATATCCATATTTACCGAGAATTTTGCAGCAGTTCAGATGCAAAAACTAAAAATTGTCTATGATGAGCCAATATACTTGGGTTTCTGCGTTCTAGAACTCTCCAAATTTCTAATGTATGACTTTTATTATGGCTTTTTAAAACGGCAATATGGGGAAAGAGTTGATCTATGCTATACGGACACCGATAGTTTGATCCTACTAACTCAAACGGAAAATGTATATGCCGATATGAAATTGCACATCGATAAGTTCGACACGTCCAATTACAGCGCTAATAACGCGTTTAACATTCCGCTAATTAATAAGGGCATTTTGGGGCTGATGAAAGACGAAAATTGTGGTAAAGTAATGCGCGAATTTGTCGGTTTACGCTCGAAGATGTATGCATTTACTGTCGAGGGGGAAAGTAAGGATGAAAAGAAAGCAAAAGGTATAAAGCAGTATGTTGTTAAGAAAGAAATTAATTTCGATGATTACAAGCGATGTCTATTTGAAAATTGCACTCTATACAAACAGCAGAATTCATTTCGATCGATAAACATGACATTTTCACTCAAAATCAAAATAAACTGGCCCTCTCTGCGCGCGATGATAAGCGATTTATTTGCGACGATTCAATAAGGACGCTTGCCTGGGGACACTATACGCTCTAGGAAATTTTGTGTTTTACGTATTATTAAGTAATTATAAGAGTATTTTTAGTTGCCTTGTGCTGGCCGTTACGTTAAGATGTGTAGCAGTAGTGATAATTATTTTATTGTTGAACTAGACGTGTTCAATACCGGCAAGAGCACATATACCGAACATCTAAAGAAGTGCATAAACTCGAACGATATTGACGGGGTGAAATATATCTTAAGTAAAATTCAAGTGCCGGAAGAGCTGCTCACCTACGGACGTTTATTCAATACGCCAGTTGCTATAATAGAGGCGCTTTTTGAGTCGAAACTTCTAACTGACACATTTGTGAAGTGCGCTTTAGAGCTACTTTTAGAAGGAACGGACAATAGTAATAATAGTAATTCTAGCGTTATTGAACTGGATGCGGATTATCTTTCTTCGATAGTCGAAAAGACTGAAAAGATACATCGCATTCGTCAATTGGATAAAAACTATCGAAAATGTTTGCTTTTTACGCTGTTGAGTGGCGGCGAAAAGAAAAAAGATGTAACGTCGCTCTCAATCAACAATGTCATTAACAATTACAAAAATGTGCGTTATTATTTCGAAAAAACAAAACAAAAAAACAAAAAAACAACTTTGTAACGACATTACTGAACGCTATTGGCCTTAAGAATGGTTGGCAGTTTCGTTTCGAGCCGACGACACGCCAGTCGCACAAGGACATTCGGAAATGGCTGACGGATAATGTGCAAAGAGGGCTCAAAGGACATAATGTCGGTTGGCAGACGGGGCCCGATACGGGCGTTTGGCCCTCTAGCAATCTTCAAGATTACATCGATACCCTAAAAATTATAAACCATCACACCACTCTAAATTTGTAACCTTTGGTTTTTTTGTTTTTTTTAGTTCGATAACTCGTTTTATTAATTTAGCAATAAGAAAGAAACAAAAAAAAAACGAAACGACAAGAGATTCACAAAAATAAGTCATTTATTCAACATAATACATAATTTTTCTTTATTTAATATTTATTAAAAAAAATCACACATCGATGCCGACGGCGAAGACGGAGGCGGCAGCGGCGGCGGCAACGACGGCGATGACCACGCTTGCAGCCAATCTCGAAGAAGGTGAGCATTTTGATGGGCGCATTGCAGACTGTTGATGGCGTGTTTGTTGCAGTGATACTTCGCGCCCACGCCATCAGCTCTCGCTCACGCCCCTACCGCGGCTTGAAGTTTTAGCGCCGATAGAGCGGGGCAGCCCATGTTCTCGACATTGAGAACGCTAATATTGGGCAGCACTTCTTCTAACCATCTTTTCTTTTGTAGGCCCTTAACGAGAATTTGCGAGCCTTCATCAACTCCTGACGCCCGCAACAGTGCGCATAAATTCTTCTTCTTCTTCGTCTGCCGTTGCAGCTTGGGCTTCTTGTGCTGCCGCTGCTCCTGCTGGTGGTGCCACTTGTTGTTGTTGATGATGCCAACGACGAGACGTGTTGTATTGGCGGTAGTTGTTGTTGTAGGCAAAACTATCGGCTTGCTTTTGCCACGCGAGTCCGTGTATTTGCGTCGTTACGAAACGCACATGTCGCTGTAGACTTTCTTCCAAATCGGTGAATTTTATGGGTAATTTAAAAAATTTGTGTAATTCACTATGGCAGGAATAAAGGTGGATTAGGGTCAATTCTTTGCAAATGAATTCGCTATCTTTCAGTTGGAAGCCTTGCACGTCGACGATCCAAGTGTTCATCATGATGTCCTACAGCGATCTGACCGCGCCCGTTAACGGCGTATACTTTAAAATGCGATCGTGGAGCAGAAGGCAATAGAGGGCCGTTTTGTCGGGTATATCTTCGCTCGTTTCGAATTCTAGCCGAACGTCTACGGCGCCCGTAGTCACACCTTCATTCTGTCGCGAACAGTCGATTACCACCAGCGTGTGCTCGGAGAAGAACATGTCGGGCGTCAGGAGCGGCTCGCTGCGTCGATTATAGTACGACGCTTGGAATTTCGCATACATCTCGTAGAGAATTGCAAACTGCCTATGTTTGAAGTTAACGTTCAGGGACTCGTAGGGGAACTGCTCGCTGTTGAGAAATAGTTTCACATTTAACAAATTACAATGGTCGAACAGGGTCATATTTTTATTTTGCTGATTTTTTCGATCGGTATGAAAACCTAGAATGGCGTAACGCGGTTTCTCCAATTGCGAACTCGACTTGATCGCCCACGTATGTTGTCTGGCCTTCGGCAGTAGCGGATAGTCGAACAGATTCCAGCTGCGAAACGCCACGTCCAATTCGCGACCGCTCGAAATGGTATTCAACAGATGGATGCGCTCCAAATCGCCGACCGTTATGTGCGGCACTCGCCACACTATCTTACTTATTGTCACCTTTAGCGTTTCGGTCGTGTCGCTGCTGAAGATCGCGTTCAAGTCAGCGTTACTACGTAAAAGAACGAGCTCTTGACGTATGTTGAGCATCACGCTCGAATGGTCTTCGGCAAAACCGAGCACATAATTTTTGGTATTAGCGGCATGTAGATGACATTTTGCGGCGTCTCGATGATTTTGTAGCCGGGCGGTACGGACGGGAAAAACTCGTGTATCGTATGAGCGGATTTGTCATTCATGTACGCACCGTGTATTACATTACATTCGATTTTAATCGTATTAATTCGCAGAATATCCACTACGTGTTCGGATTCGTGCGGCGAGTCCGACGCCTTTAACACTTTTGTTTTATCAAAACCAAAAAGAGACCCTATGGAGTTTTTTACATTCCAGTCCACATCTCGATCGCAATCAACGACACATTTTAAGGTGTTGTTGTTTGCGCGTATACTAAATTTTACGCCCGATTTCGCCTTCGACTTCTGCCGCTCTTTGGCAAGCTGCGCATTAATTTCTGCGTCGATGTCGGCAAGCTCGTACGAACCAACCGGTATTGTGATTAATAGCCCATCAATTTTCAGCGCATTGTTATTTCGGTCGACATTGGGAATTGCATTATAAGTCTCGAAGTTTACCAAGCCCATTTCGTAGTTACCGTCGCCGCGCAACTCAACGGGCGGATTATAGAATGCCCGTAGAGTGGAATCTCTAGCGCTGAGCGTAAACGTTTGGGTCGTCATCATTGCGCGCGTTTCGACTGCCGTATGAGCTATCTAGCCGTTTCGCAGGAAATTTAAACACAACGCGCCGCAATTGGTGCTGCCGTAAGACTGATACGGTTAGTGGTTATACTTTATGATTACGTCATTTCCGGCACTCTGAAAATACTTTACTATTTCCTTGCTCGGTCGTAAATTCCCAAAACTATCAAAGTAAACAACAATATTCCCCTTTTTAATGTAGGCCACCCAATGCGTGCCCGGGCCATTGGCGCCATCTAAATTGATTATGCCTCGCTCGTTTCTCTTGCTCATGCGTTCGGGTAAAGAGTCGCGCATGAAGACGCCGCGAAAGGCGGGAATTCCTCGAGCATGCCGTTCTAAATCGATGTTCGTCAATGCAGCCGTCGAGACGGCCTTCTTTTTTTTATCTTCTTAATCCGCTCCCTTCCTGGTACGGTTTCAGATGTAAGCCCTTTCCGGCGACCGCGATTGCTTCCATCGCCCTATTATGACGCGCGCGCTCCCGAAGTTGTTGTGACGATGCTTTGCTTTCTTTAACCGCCTTAGCGATGGACGATGCGCCTGTCGCTTAAGCTCCTAAAGCGCTCAAACCCGCAAAAATTGGTATTAGAGGCAAAAAGCCGCCGCGTTTAGGTGTCGGGATAATGCGCTTTTTCTTTCGCCTTGCCGCCGCCGCCGCCGCCGTTGTTGAAAATCTAATTCCCCCGCCGGCGCGACTGCTACGAGCGCCGCGACCGTTGCTAGCCATTTGTTTTTGTTGTTCCTGACTCTTCGACGTTCGAATGGTTAATGAATGATTTTAAAAGCGGGCGCCGCTTAAAACATACTTTAGTAGGCAATAGAACCGCCATGAGGCTGGTTAAGCAAAAATGCCGTCTGCACGTGAATAATGCCGATATTGAACAACGAAAACAGCGCGCTAATAAACACGGCCCCCTTTTGCCGGCCAGCATTTGCGCAATAATATGCGGCCCGTCCAACTGCGGCAAGACGAACATAATGCTCAGCCTGCTTGAAGATCCGAACGGTTTGAGATTTGAAAATGTGTACGTGTACTTCAAGTCGCTCTTTCAGCCGAAATATCAATATTTAAGGGAATTAATGCGACCGTTAGTCGGTTATTTATTTACATTTAAGGACTGATAACGGGAAAAACCCAAGAACATCAGCCACAATAAGTCCACAAATTACAAAAAAAGAACAACATTCTCGAACCAACAAATTTCGACACAATCATGCGGAAATCATAATAAATAAATGCAATTTCTCAATGAACAGTACAAAAAAAAATTAATGAACAAAAAAAAAATAAAATCAAAGAGCAGACCCTCAGAAACGCAAACGAGGTGCACCGAAATCGAGACACAAACGATCGGATCGATCAGTCCGACTTGATCGATCCGACAGACTGACTGAAAATGTCAACACTGCTAGCGTTATTGCATGACGTTGCCAACCGGAGCAGAGGCGAATTCCTCATAGAATTCGTCCTGGCAGTCGGCACAGTGAACAACTCACGGCGGCGAAGATGGCGAGCACAGGCGTTGAGCTGAAGGCTCTGCAAAAGAATGGGCGAATCATACTGACCGTGAAATCACCGTGAATCATGCAGCCCAAAGCGGCGGCACAAGACGCTGTATCGTTCCCCCCCAAATTAAATCTATATTTCAAATGCCTGACAAATCGACGCTGTACCCCCTCGATACGGTCAATGTACACCGCATACTGCGGGCACCAAACAGTTGAACAATATGACAAGTGACTATAAACAAACGAATAAAACAGAGTTGTCAGAGATCGAGGATTTCTGAAGCCACCCGATGTTCTTAAAACAAAACCCAGCATGCGGTTGGCTCTCCTCGCCACGAAATCAACTTGCTCATTAAAAAGCATCTTCCTGTCCAGCATCACACCCAAATCTTTTATACAGGAAACTCGCCCTACTAGGTTATTGTCAATGTTGTAAACGTGTGTAAGAATATGATTATTTCTTGAAAATGAAATGACATGAGGTTTGTTGTAATTGACGGTTAAATGGTTGTCTTTGCAAAAGTCAAAAACTGTCTAGATCATGCTGTAACCTAACGCAATCACTGCCAGAGCGAACGCGCATAAAAATTTTCATGTCGTCCGCGTACAGGAGGCATTCCGCATGCTGGAAACACTGAACAATATTATTGATATACAACAAAAACAAAAGCGGGCCAAGATGGCTCCCCTGGGGTACACCCGATGTAACAGGAATTATTTCTGAAACAAAACCAGCAACACAAACCCTCTGTGATCTGTTAGTAATATAAGACTTGACCCATCTCAGCAAATCCCCAGCAATACCTACGCTGCCCAGCCTGGAAAGCAGACGACCATGATCCACCTTATCAAACGCCTTAGAGAAATTTTTGCCGTGGAACCAGGCGCGACAAGAACTACACTGTAGACTGGGCGTGGTCCTGCCGACAACCTGTCTGCACTCACCGCACGTTGACGGCATGTCGACCTTTGACCGACCAAGAGACAAATCACAGAAATCAATCAGAACGACGCAACCCACGGCCAAACAAACCACAAAACACCTCCGACACAATGCCTCAACACTCAGGCAGCACGCACGCAAAAACCCAGGGTCCACAAAAACTTAAATCCCACAGTAATCAACCAAAAACTTCGCGCACGATTCCGCCACGATGCTAGCTCGAGAACTTGCACGACGATATTATCACGAGTATTCCGACGACGCCGACATAATTCATCCTTCCGAGGCCAGGCCCAACTCCGTTTTCATTTTCGACGATGTGGCATGCCAGAAACAGTCCGTCATTAGGGACTATTTTAGCATGGGTCGACATAAATCCATAGACAGCTTCTATTTATGTCAAACGTATACGCACATTCCCAAACATCTCATTCGCGACAATGCCAATTTGTTGATTATTTTCCCAATGGATGATCTAAATTTGCGACACATTTTTCAGGATGCCGCAAGCAATTCAGATTTTTCATGTTTTGCTGACTTTAAAAAAATGTGTGCCTTATGTTGGGACGATAAGTACAGTTTCGTAGTTATCAGTAAGGACAATGACTTGAACAACGGTCGATATAGAAAAGGTTTTGATTGTTACATAAAGCGACCGTAATGCTGTCTAAAACATCATTAGAGGACGGTCCTCGTAAACGTTCGGACATTTTTGCCTTCTTCTTATTATTGTTAACTTTGCGTGCAAGCATGAGCTCTAAGGAAATAACCACTCGATTAATACGCGCTAAGAAAAACATTAAACAAAAACTTGCCGCCCTTAAACAATGCAAATTAAGCTCCGAAGAACAACTTAGGAGTAAATATAAGCCAATAACAGAAACCCTTCAAAATATAATTACTACTAATGCCGCCGCTTCCGCAAAATTAGAGCCAAAAGTAGAAATCGAAAAGGGCGATTATGATGGTGAGAAACCGGCAAAAAAGGAGCCATTAGCAGCGCCACAGCAGACGAAGAAGAAGAAACAGAGGGGCCGAACATCATTGCCTTTAGAGGAAGACGACGACGACGTATTTCAAATGATTACGCCAAATGTTGGGCGAGCGGGAGAAGAAGAAGAAACGTTCGAAGCGTATATCGACCCTGACGAAAGCACAATCACGCCGACTCGTCAACGCGAGATGGAAACAACCGAAGACTCGTTCGTGGAGTATATGGATCAATTCGCCCCCTTACCTAGAGAGTATATTGTGGGATTTATTAGGGATACGAAAAACGTGTACGACCATAGTCGTGTGGGCGTCAGTCATGATCCCGAACTTGATAAATTCTACCTTGCCTCCTCTGAATTACAATTTAGCGGTCAAAGTGATAATATTGTCGTTAACGGGCAGGAGTTTAAAGGAACGCCGGGGCTTTACGAATTAATATTCAAGAAAAATCCCATCAACGATACAAAGGAGGATCAACGGAATTATCGCGAAATGGTATTAATGACAAACGCGGCGCGAGTGAATCACGATCCGAATAAACAAATTGCCGGTAATGCCGGCGACAAATATCGTAAAGTTATCGCTCCACTCATTTACGATCAATCGACGCCCAAAAGTGCGCGTCCGAAGGCGGCGGCGGCGGGAAGAGCGAGAGCCAGCACTTGGGCTAGCGGCAGCAGCAGCAGTGCGAGTCAATACGGCGGGCGCGGTCTGATGAGCTACAATAACAAACCGATTGAATACGCGTTCTGGGACGACGCGAATGAACTCATCAGCCGCTTAAGGCTGTTGCTTGCGTCGCAAGATGCCGGAAATGATGGTCACGGCAACGAAATTAATAGCATCGTGGAGGAATTACGCGAAGCGCGAATCATTGTATAAATTCGTAAATTTGAAATTTTGTCTATCACTTTTGCCATGACTCTTGATAAGTTTGGTCGTCATATATCCGCTAGAGCAAAAGAATTAAAATCACAGCCGTCACCGTCGGCGGATAAAGAATTATACGCATTCATATGTTTACCTATACGCGGCTCGTATAAATTCGACTATTCGACATTAACATTTAATTACGAATTGGATAACGGATCCGCTACGTATCAATATCCATTGAAGCAAAGAGGCGAAATCCAAAGTGCTACCGTTTTTCCTGTCGACTTAATCACACACATTAATTCATCAAAAAAGGGTATTTCAAATAACAATTTAAATGGAACTGTTATTCGGAACGGTAATGCAATAACATTTAGCTTAGATAGCGGTATTACATCATCTACCACAAAGTTGACAGGAAGACATCGACCAATTAGTACGCATTTGTACGTGGAATTGCTCGGAATTGCTCGACATTGGGAATTGCATTATAAGTCTCGAAGTTTACCAAGCCCATTTCGTAGTTACCGTCGCCGCGCAACTCAACGGGCGGATTATAGAATGCCCGTAGAGTGGAATCTCTAGTGCTGAGCGTAAACGTTTGGGTCGTCATCATTGCGCGCGTTTCGACTGCCGTATGAGCTATCTAGCCGTTTCGCAGGAAATTTAAACACAACGCGCCGCAATTGGTGCTGCCGTAAGACTGATACGGTTAGTGGTTATACTTTATGATTACGTCATTTCCGGCACTCTGAAAATACTTTACTATTTCCTTGCTCGGTCGTAAATTCCCAAAACTATCAAAGTAAACAACAATATTCCCCTTTTTAATGTAGGCCACCCAATGCGTGCCCGGGCCATTGGCGCCATCTAAATTGATTATGCCTCGCTCGTTTCTCTTGCTCATGCGTTCGGGTAAAGAGTCGCGCATGAAGACGCCGCGAAAGGCGGGAATTCCTCGAGCATGCCGTTCTAAATCGATGTTCGTCAATGCAGCCGTCGAGACGGCCTTCTTTTTTTTATCTTCTTAATCCGCTCCCTTCCTGGTACGGTTTCAGATGTAAGCCCTTTCCGGCGACCGCGATTGCTTCCATCGCCCTATTATGACGCGCGCGCTCCCGAAGTTGTTGTGACGATGCTTTGCTTTCTTTAACCGCCTTAGCGATGGACGATGCGCCTGTCGCTAAAGCTCCTAAAGCGCTCAAACCCGCAAAAATTGGTATTAGAGGCAAAAAGCCGCCGCGTTTAGGTGTCGGGATAATGCGCTTTTTCTTTCGCCTTGCCGCCGCCGCCGCCGCCGTTGTTGAAAATCTAATTCCCCCGCCGGCGCGACTGCTACGAGCGCCGCGACCGTTGCTAGCCATTTGTTTTTGTTGTTCCTGACTCTTCGACGTTCGAATGGTTAATGAATGATTTTAAAAGCGGGCGCCGCTTAAAACATACTTTAGTAGGCAATAGAACCGCCATGAGGCTGGTTAAGCAAAAATGCCGTCTGCACGTGAATAATGCCGATATTGAACAACGAAAACAGCGCGCTAATAAACACGGCCCCCTTTTGCCGGCCAGCATTTGCGCAATAATATGCGGCCCGTCCAACTGCGGCAAGACGAACATAATGCTCAGCCTGCTTGAAGATCCGAACGGTTTGAGATTTGAAAATGTGTACGTGTACGTCAAGTCGCTCTTTCAGCCGAAATATCAATATTTAAGGGAATTAATGCGACCGTTAGTCGGTTATTTATTTACATTTAAGGACTGATAACGGGAAAAACCCAAGAACATCAGCCACAATAAGTCCACAAATTACAAAAAAAGAACAACATTCTCGAACCAACAAATTTCGACACAATCATGCGGAAATCATAATAAATAAATGCAATTTCTCAATGAACAGTACAAAAAAAAATTAATGAACAAAAAAAAAATAAAATCAAAGAGCAGACCCTCAGAAACGCAAACGAGGTGCACCGAAATCGAGACACAAACGATCGGATCGATCAGTCCGACTTGATCGATCCGACAGACTGACTGAAAATGTCAACACTGCTAGCGTTATTGCATGACGTTGCCAACCGGAGCAGAGGCGAATTCCTCATAGAATTCGTCCTGGCAGTCGGCACAGTGAACAACTCACGGCGGCGAAGATGGCGAGCACAGGCGTTGAGCTGAAGGCTCTGCAAAAGAATGGGCGAATCATACTGACCGTGAAATCACCGTGAATCATGCAGCCCAAAGCGGCGGCACAAGACGCTGTATCGTTCCCCCCCAAATTAAATCTATATTTCAAATGCCTGACAAATCGACGCTGTACCCCCTCGATACGGTCAATGTACACCGCATACTGCGGGCACCAAACAGTTGAACAATATGACAAGTGACTATAAACAAACGAATAAAACAGAGTTGTCAGAGATCGAGGATTTCTGAAGCCACCCGATGTTCTTAAAACAAAACCCAGCATGCGGTTGGCTCTCCTCGCCACGAAATCAACTTGCTCATTAAAAAGCATCTTCCTGTCCAGCATCACACCCAAATCTTTTATACAGGAAACTCGCCCTACTAGGTTATTGTCAATGTTGTAAACGTGTGTAAGAATATGATTATTTCTTGAAAATGAAATGACATGAGGTTTGTTGTAATTGACGGTTAAATGGTTGTCTTTGCAAAAGTCAAAAACTGTCTAGATCATGCTGTAACCTAACGCAATCACTGCCAGAGCGAACGCGCATAAAAATTTTCATGTCGTCCGCGTACAGGAGGCATTCCGCATGCTGGAAACACTGAACAATATTATTGATATACAACAAAAACAAAAGCGGGCCAAGATGGCTCCCCTGGGGTACACCCGATGTAACAGGAATTATTTCTGAAACAAAACCAGCAACACAAACCCTCTGTGATCTGTTAGTAATATAAGACTTGACCCATCTCAGCAAATCCCCAGCAATACCTACGCTGCCCAGCCTGGAAAGCAGACGACCATGATCCACCTTATCAAACGCCTTAGAGAAATTTTTGCCGTGGAACCAGGCGCGACAAGAACTACACTGTAGACTGGGCGTGGTCCTGCCGACAACCTGTCTGCACTCACCGCACGTTGACGGCATGTCGACCTTTGACCGACCAAGAGACAAATCACAGAAATCAATCAGAACGACGCAACCCACGGCCAAACAAACCACAAAACACCTCCGACACAATGCCTCAACACTCAGGCAGCACGCACGCAAAAACCCAGGGTCCACAAAAACTTAAATCCCACAGTAATCAACCAAAAACTTCGCGCACGATTCCGCCACGATGCTAGCTCGAGAACTTGCACGACGATATTATCACGAGTATTCCGACGACGCCGACATAATTCATCCTTCCGAGGCCAGGCCCAACTCCGTTTTCATTTTCGACGATGTGGCATGCCAGAAACAGTCCGTCATTAGGGACTATTTTAGCATGGGTCGACATAAATCCATAGACAGCTTCTATTTATGTCAAACGTATACGCACATTCCCAAACATCTCATTCGCGACAATGCCAATTTGTTGATTATTTTCCCAATGGATGATCTAAATTTGCGACACATTTTTCAGGATGCCGCAAGCAATTCAGATTTTTCATGTTTTGCTGACTTTAAAAAAATGTGTGCCTTATGTTGGGACGATAAGTACAGTTTCGTAGTTATCAGTAAGGACAATGACTTGAACAACGGTCGATATAGAAAAGGTTTTGATTGTTACATAAAGCGACCGTAATGCTGTCTAAAACATCATTAGAGGACGGTCCTCGTAAACGTTCGGACATTTTTGCCTTCTTCTTATTATTGTTAACTTTGCGTGCAAGCATGAGCTCTAAGGAAATAACCACTCGATTAATACGCGCTAAGAAAAACATTAAACAAAAACTTGCCGCCCTTAAACAATGCAAATTAAGCTCCGAAGAACAACTTAGGAGTAAATATAAGCCAATAACAGAAACCCTTCAAAATATAATTACTACTAATGCCGCCGCTTCCGCAAAATTAGAGCCAAAAGTAGAAATCGAAAAGGGCGATTATGATGGTGAGAAACCGGCAAAAAAGGAGCCATTAGCAGCGCCACAGCAGACGAAGAAGAAGAAACAGAGGGGCCGAACATCATTGCCTTTAGAGGAAGACGACGACGACGTATTTCAAATGATTACGCCAAATGTTGGGCGAGCGGGAGAAGAAGAAGAAACGTTCGAAGCGTATATCGACCCTGACGAAAGCACAATCACGCCGACTCGTCAACGCGAGATGGAAACAACCGAAGACTCGTTCGTGGAGTATATGGATCAATTCGCCCCCTTACCTAGAGAGTATATTGTGGGATTTATTAGGGATACGAAAAACGTGTACGACCATAGTCGTGTGGGCGTCAGTCATGATCCCGAACTTGATAAATTCTACCTTGCCTCCTCTGAATTACAATTTAGCGGTCAAAGTGATAATATTGTCGTTAACGGGCAGGAGTTTAAAGGAACGCCGGGGCTTTACGAATTAATATTCAAGAAAAATCCCATCAACGATACAAAGGAGGATCAACGGAATTATCGCGAAATGGTATTAATGACAAACGCGGCGCGAGTGAATCACGATCCGAATAAACAAATTGCCGGTAATGCCGGCGACAAATATCGTAAAGTTATCGCTCCACTCATTTACGATCAATCGACGCCCAAAAGTGCGCGTCCGAAGGCGGCGGCGGCGGGAAGAGCGAGAGCCAGCACTTGGGCTAGCGGCAGCAGCAGCAGTGCGAGTCAATACGGCGGGCGCGGTCTGATGAGCTACAATAACAAACCGATTGAATACGCGTTCTGGGACGACGCGAATGAACTCATCAGCCGCTTAAGGCTGTTGCTTGCGTCGCAAGATGCCGGAAATGATGGTCACGGCAACGAAATTAATAGCATCGTGGAGGAATTACGCGAAGCGCGAATCATTGTATAAATTCGTAAATTTGAAATTTTGTCTATCACTTTTGCCATGACTCTTGATAAGTTTGGTCGTCATATATCCGCTAGAGCAAAAGAATTAAAATCACAGCCGTCACCGTCGGCGGATAAAGAATTATACGCATTCATATGTTTACCTATACGCGGCTCGTATAAATTCGACTATTCGACATTAACATTTAATTACGAATTGGATAACGGATCCGCTACGTATCAATATCCATTGAAGCAAAGAGGCGAAATCCAAAGTGCTACCGTTTTTCCTGTCGACTTAATCACACACATTAATTCATCAAAAAAGGGTATTTCAAATAACAATTTAAATGGAACTGTTATTCGGAACGGTAATGCAATAACATTTAGCTTAGATAGCGGTATTACATCATCTACCACAAAGTTGACAGGAAGACATCGACCAATTAGTACGCATTTGTACGTGGAATTGCTCGTTAAATATAGAATATGAGCGACCTTAAGCAACAAGTGGTCGACGAACTGCACAAACCGGCCCGAAAGACCTTCAAACGTAGACGCGTAATCGTGAAAGGACTAGATGATTTATTTCAAGCCGACCTTGTCGAGATGATTCCGTACGCGCGAAAAAATCGCAGTAACAAATATATTCTCGTTGTTATCGATGTATTTTCAAAATGTGCATGGGCCGGTCCGACGAAAACAAAGTCATCCAAAGATGTCGCCAACGCGATGAAGAAAATTCTATCCTCGGGACGTCATCCGACAAATTTACAAACCGATATGGGGAGGGAGTTTTACAATCGCGACTTCTCAACGCTAATGAAGCAGCTAAATATCAATCACTACTCAACATATAGTGCGATGAAGGCGTCGGTAGTGGAGCGTTTGAATAGAACATTAAAGGCGATGATGTGGAAGGAGTTCAGCATGCAGGGATCCTATGCGTGGTTGAAATTATTGCCAATTGTTATTTCAAAATATAACAATACGGTTCATTCAACGATTAAGATGAAACCGGTCAACGTTACCCGCGAAAATGAAAAACAATTACTAGATAGTGTCTATACCCACATCAAAATGAGCAATTTAATTACAAAATTTAAACGAAACGACTACGTACGAATTTCAAAATATCGCAGCCTATTTGCAAAGGGCTACATGCC
Source organism: Melinopterus prodromus (assembly GCA_964023965.1). Lineage (NCBI taxonomy): Eukaryota > Metazoa > Arthropoda > Insecta > Coleoptera > Scarabaeidae > Melinopterus > Melinopterus prodromus. The sequence goes on along the minus strand of OZ030394.1, from coordinate 31,664,472 downwards.
GAGCTGGAGTAACGAAGTCTTTATTGTTGATAAGATACAGTACACCAATCCCACAACTTACCTATTGCGGGATGCTGGCGGCGAGCCGATTTTAGGGTCATTTTACGAACAGGAATTGCAGAAAGCAAAGTATCCAGACGTGCAACTCGTGGAAAAAATCCTCAGAAAGAAGGGGAATAGATTGTACGTCAAGTGGTTGGGCCTCGACGAGAGAAGTTGGATTTCTAAAGCCGATCTTGTATAAAAATCGAAGAAACGCATGATGTTGCCCATTATAATGCCGCTGCTAGTCAAGAATGCCATCTACGGAAGAGGCTTTGTTAATTCACTCATCGATAAGTTGCCCGTGGAGCTTCACATGCCCGGCGGCTACCAATTCTGCGGACCCGGCACCAAACTTCACGAGAGACTTTCGCGCGGCGACCGCGGAATCAACGGGCTCGATATTGCCTGCAAAAGCCACGATTTGGCGTACCATCAACACAAGGAACTGAGCAAGAGACATGCGGCAGACAAGATTCTGGAGGAAGCGGCTTCGGCGCGCGTTAAGCATCCCTCGGCATCGGCCGGTGAAAAGATTAGCGCCTGGCTGGTAACATCTGCCATGAAGGCTAAGCGCAAATTGGGATTAGGCATGCGGCAACACCAAAGGCGGCGACGACGCAAAATCAACAAGAAAATATTCAAATAAAATGTGCGCCATTTTTTTATTATGCGTTTATATACAATAAATATGTTTAAACACGCAGCCTTTTTTATTTCAAAGACGACAGACCGTTGCCCGCTCCCCGCGGGGCGGCCGCGCTGCGATCGGCTAACTCCGTCGTCGGTCGTGCACGCTCGGCGGCGGCGGTGCCGTATCATTCGAATTAGAAGCGATCGTAGCAAGGAGACCGCGTGGCCGCGATGATTAGCGCGCCCGACTTGCGGTCGCGGCGGCGCGAGTTCGAGCCGTCGCGCGGGCCCGGTCACTTTTTTAAAAAAACCTACATCCACACAAATTCAAATTTAATACATGACGCCGCCGACGGGTGGCGCGCGCGACGACAGGTTGCACCGAAACTTCTGCACCAACTTTAGTTGGTGTAGAATCGGTGAAAATTAACTCATGACGCCGCCGACAGGTGGCGCGCGTGACGACAGGTTGCACCGAGACTTCTGCACCAACTTTAGTTGGTGTAGAATCGGTGAAAATTAACTACTGAACTAATTTCGTTCCTCGCATTATTAATTCAGGAGTTAAGTCGGTTTTGGTTATAATATAATTTAGTATAAATTGGTGGTCAAAACTTTGACCATTGTGGGCAATTACGACAACTGTTTTATACTGTTGCCGGTTAGTTAATATAAAGTCTACCATCCAGTCGACAGGATCCATTTCCGAACTGTTATGTTCGTTGTCGGAGGAAATTCGTACTCTGCTGGAGTCAGATCAGTGTCCACAATGACCACAGTTTTTATGCCCGGAGTCAATACATTCTTCACAGCAGGTTTTATAAACGCACAAATTCGGCCTGTGTAAGCGCGACCCTTTATCGTTTATTATCTCCTCCTGTGTGGTCTCCAGATCGTAAAAGACAAACACAAAGTCTTTCAATTGTGGTTTGCCTTTGTCGGGTAGCATATGGCATTGATGTGTTTGCGGTAGATGTTTTTTGCAAATCTTGCAATATATTTCTCCACAAATGTGCTCTCTTTCGGTTCTCACCGTCTTTAAGCACTTTTCGGATTGCAGTATTGTTTCGCATACACTCGGCCCATCGTTGATACCCTTTCTCTTATGGTTATCGAGACAGGTTTGACGTTGAAGGTTCGATGGCAATCGGGACACTTTACTCTGACTTCTCGAGGGCATGCGGGTGACTGTTGGCATCCACGACAACTCCCTCCACATCTATGTCTGTTTTTATTGTTGTATGGGATGTGGCAGTCCTCGCAGAAGTATACGCATGTAAAGGCAGCAGTCAGCGATGTAATTACGTTGTAATGTCCCTTATGATAGAGGAGGTTAATCTTTTTATCTTTCTTTAATCCTTGAAACATAACGTCACGACCTTTGTTGCCATACAGATACACGCAGATGGTGTAGTCTTTGAGGAATTCTTGAAACCTTTGAAGCTCCGGAATTCCGCAGCCGTCTTCAGGTATGGTGACATCAGCATCGCGTATCAGGGCTTGTGCCTTCATGGTCTGCATCTTTCTGATGTCCCGCCTAATAGCTGTATAATCGGGGTTCTTAGCCATGGCGACAACCAGAGCGCGGGGCAGACAAAGGTTATCAGTATTCTTGATGGTTACTATACCTGTACGTTTGCTACACTCTTCGGTGAAAGAGTTGTAGGTAACGACCCGCGTTCCTCCTCCTCTCCCTACAGGCATACGTACGGATGTCACTCCAAGACAAAAGGTGTCTGTACTGAGCCCCATTGAATTTGACTGGAACAGCGAGACAAGTACGTTCCAAACATCGTCGGTGTTCAATGCAGAGGCCTCCCGAAATCGTACCCATCCTTCTCCTTTGGCAAATCCTTTACTGCAGATACTCATCCCCACCTGGTCATTTGGGTTGAGATGCTGCGTTGCCGATTGTATGGCCTTGTTGTTGGCATCTCTAACCCAGCTTTCGGGTTCAGCGTTATCTAAGAAAAACATATTTAGCACATACAATTAAATAGAAAAACATTTACTTACCAGGTATTGGGTTTATTTTAAACTCCATTGTGCGTCCTTGCATATTGAACCGTTTAATGGTCGTGGTTACATCCTTTGTAATAGTAAACATTGTTGTTGTAGTTAGTTGATTACGTAGACTGATTTTCTCCACTGGCTATCACCGATTATATAGCAGTTGTTATCGCGAACAAATTCTTATCTCTGACGTCAGCAACTGATAAGATACCAACATATATCGTTTCCCCACAATTAAAATGAAAGCAACGTGAAAAATTCGTTACCGTTGCAACATTATTTAAATACATATTATACATACATTGTAAGAAAAATATGGAATTTCTTTTGTTTGATGTAATATCTACACGAGCACATACTACATTTTTTAAGGACTGACAAGAATGATATTCGTTAGCAATGTGAAAAAAAATCGTTAGCGTTATCGCGTGTAGCAATGTCGCCGTTGCAAAATTGCTTTTTATCTATGTAATTATTTATACATTGTAAGAAAATATGGAATTTCTTTTGTTTTACGTAATAAATTCATGTTATAACTATTCTTATCTCTGACGTCAGCAACTGATAAGAAACCAACATATTTCTTTCTTCGAAACATTTAAATTTTCCCTCCCAAAATGACCGACGATTTCTCGCTAAAACAACAACTTATGACGTCATTGGTCTATAAAATGACCGTATCTCCTAAACTAAGGCCCGTATAGAAAAACTAATTGCAAAAATACCCCCTGACAAACCCCCGTCCGCTTTGACAACTACGAACAAGATGGCGTTGTAAAAATTGCCGAAAAGGCACTATACGAATTTCTTGTTTTTTCCTCGCCTCAAAATGGCCGACTTCCGGTTCAAAATGGCCTACTTCCGGTTCAAAATGGCCGACTTCCGGTTCAAAATAGCCAACTTCCGGTTCAAAATGGGCGACTTCCGGTACAAAATGGCCGACTTCCGGTTCAAAATGGCCGACTTCCGGTTCAAAATGCCCGACTTCCGGTTCAAAATGGCCGACTTCCGGTTCAAATGACCGACTTCCGGTTCAAAATGGCCGACTTCCGGTTCAAAATAGCCGACTTCCGGTTCAAAATGGCCGACTTCCGGTTCACACCGACTTCACGCCGGTGTGCCGGTGCTACGCTGGGGGTGGCCGTCTTCGGCGCGTTACGGCCGGGGCTAACTTCGCACCGGCGCGCCGGCCCGCCATGCGCGACAAAAGTTCGCGCATGCGCGTCTTAACCGACCTCATACCTACTGTCTTATCATCAGGAGTAAAGGTAGGAGGTTCTTCAAGCGTTAAATTTCTATTTGATATAATTTTCTCTTTTGATGTAGACATTTGTTCTCTAATTTTGTCATAAATAATTTTAGTTTTATCTTTATGATCTTGCACATAAACTGAATAAATTTGTTCTTGTATATCTATATTCAAGGGGTCCATAGTTTCAAAGTGTCCAGAAATAATTTCAATTAGTTTTTTTCTTAGTAGGAGAATGAATACTATTATTATAAGCTATAATAGCATAACTAATATTAGTTATTATATTATCATCAGGAAATTGATTTTTTAAGTCTTACGTGTTCTATGAGAGTAGAATGAAATCTTTCAATTAAACCATTGGATTGGGGATGATGAGGTGTACAAAATATGGATTGAAATTTTATGTAAATATAATAATTGTTTTAAATCTAAATTGGTGAATTCTTTTCCTCCATCTGTCATAATTTGATTGGGTATACCGTGGTTTGACATAAATAATAAAAATTTATCCATTACTTCAAATCTGTCAATTGATTTCAATGGGCATGATTGAGCATATTTTGAAAAAGCATCAATTATTGTTAGGAATTTTTGATTTGCAATTTGAAAAGTATCCAAGAATAAAATTTCGAATGGCTTATAAGGTGTAGGAGTTATTTCAAATTTTGTTTTAATTGGGTTTCTATCATATTTAGAAATTTGACAAATTTCACATTTATTGATATATTTTTGAATATCTTCTTTCATATTTGGCCAATAAAAATTTCGTCTTATGCGACTTTCTACTTCGTTACAACCATGGTAATTTTGTTTTTCGTCGTCATTGGATACATCTTGTAACAACAATAAGCAACGGTTTAGTTTATAAGAGGGATACTTAAAAGTTGTACGAATTATTTCACAGAATGATTCATACATTTCAAGTTGTTTAAAGTATATGGAATAAGAAATATTTGGTATAATATACTGTTTCAAAAAATTTATAATATCTTCATTAAAAGTGTTTTCTGATAGTTCAACTATGAAGCGTTGTTTGTTTGGAAATGGTTTAATTATTTGTACAGGCTTTGGAGTATGATAGACACGTTCAAATATGATTTGATTTGCAGCAAAATTAATAAAATTAATAGTGGTGTTTCTTTTCTTTCTTGTTCTATAATTTAATTTTAAGTAGTCAACAATAATGCGCCATTTTTTTCCTGGTGCATCTGCTTTTTTAGGTACAAGCCAAATTGGGGAAGACCACAATGAATTACTTGGTCTAATAATTTTCTGATTTAACATAGATTTAATTTGTTTTTTAACTTCTTCTCTATGAACAAATGCATATCTATAGCTTTTACTATGAATAGGCAGTTCATCGTTAGTTTTAATTTGGTCTTTAACTGTATTAGTAAATGTCAGAGGCAAGTTCGGATTATAAAAACATCTTTGAATTGATTACATATTCATATGCGATGTACGAATATTTAATTTATATTCGGCTTTCGGTACATTGTTTTGTTTTGGTTCATAATATTGATGATAGTTTATATTATGAATTTCTAAATTATTGCTATTGGATTTTTTGACTCTAAACAAATTTAAATTTACAGGTTTGTCACTTTTATTTACAATTTCAACTGTGGCTAAATTATTATGAGCAATAGATATTGTCTCTGGAATTTCACAGTTTTGGAATTTAGTATTATTAATACTTATTTCACCATGTTCTTCAGATACTGGAATTTGTGTTATATGTTTGGTATGAGGGTCCAATTTCAATTGAAATGTTGGTGGTTCACCGGATATTTCATATTGTATCTCATAATCAGCATCTGGTCTTTTTAAAACGGATATGCCAAAGTCAATTTGTGCCATTAATTGATTTTAAAAAGTCTAGTCCAATTATGCCATCATATAAATCATGAAAATTAAAAAGATAGAATTTGATATCAACTGGTTCCGATAGAAAAAAAATCAGCAGCGACTGGAATTGTTATACTGTGGTCATGATGTGATGTTTGGAACACAGTGGACACAGAATATGGATCATATTTAAATAGTTTTGGGAATGTTATCTTGCAATTTGAGGATTTAGAAAAGATTTAGAAGAGCCGGTGTCAATCATTAATTTTAAAGGAGGATTATGTGTTTAGATAAATGGAAGTTGTTTTTCATTCTGTGAACCATAATGTTCTATTAAGTTAGTTCGGTTATGACGGGATGCTCGTTGCTCGTGAAAATTCTATTGAGGTTGACTTAGCTGCTCAGCTTCGGATATTTGAAACATTTGCTCATGTGAATCCAGTAAGTAAGATTCTGGATTTTGGTAATATTCGTTGTGATCTTCATATGTTTGTTCTTCGAAATTTTCAGTTACAATTTCGGTGTTTAGGTGTTTAGAATTTGCCGTTGAAGTACTCATGGGAGTTGGCATAATAGGGCTATAGTTTTGTGGAGGTTGTTTCCAGACATTTGATGATTTATTTTGATGAGATTGGTGTCTTATTGGTGGGAATACTTGTTTGTTACTGAAATATTTTTGTGGTTGTTGATATTGCGGACGGATATCAATAAGCTGACTTGGGAAAGGAGGTTTTATTTGGGGATAATTTGGATAAGGATAATTTGCTTGTTGATAGTGTGGTTGTTTATAAGGATTATTCTGGTAATTTCTGTTAGGAATATGATTTTGTTGTGGTTTTGAGGACGTTTGGGAATTTACAGATTTTAGTTCAGTAAATTTCTGGAAATATTTGACATTTTATTCGGTAGTGACAAATTGAATAGCTTGCGCCATATCAGTTGGTCGCATGGTTCCAATCATGCTACCTAATGGGTCACGTAAACCAGCCAAAAATGTATTAAGTGTCAATGTTTGGTAATATGTTTGTTTAGCGGGTCTACTTGCTGCAGGTTTATTGATGTTAACGTACGTAAAGATAGTTTGCAACAATTGTAAACATTTTTTCATGGAAATCTAAACGTTTTTCATTTACATATTGTCTTAAGGACATTAGATCTCTTGTTAAGCAAGGTTCATCTCTCTAATCACCAAAATTACGAGTTAATGATGTTCTTAAGTCGCCCCAGGTGCTGATACAATTTGTATTAACAACTAAGCGAGCCTTTCCTTTGATGATACAGTCAATCACCAATGCGTTTTGAAAAAAATTTTGAGAACAGGTTGGATCTTGTGGGCCAATGAAAGTATTTATTATTCGTTCACTTGTTTGTAGAAATCGGGATAATTCGGTAGTTCTACCGTCAAATTCGGGAATACATGCTAAATATTTACTGTCAAATGCAGGAGGTGCCATTTTAACAGTTGAACTATTATCTAAGTTTAATTACAAGTTATTGGGTTCGTCAATTAGGTTTTCACAAATAAAATTAATTTGTGATAGTGTACCTTCGTTATCAATACATATATCACTTATACCTTTGGCTATAGTTTCAAGCTCTTCATGAGACATATATTACGTGTATAATTCATAATTCATAATTTATTCGTGTAGAGCATAAAAATACATACACTTGTCAACATCCAAATATAAATACTAAGGGCGATATTACATAATTAAAACTCACATAAACTAATTACACAATAATACATTACAATAATACACAGTAGCTACCTACACGTGGAAACATTCGGGCTCGACTCTGTCCTCCAGGAACTCAGCGCACGAGTAGTATGCCTTACTCAACAGAAAATGTAATACCTTTTGTTTAAAAAATCGGGCTGGCATAAGTGTCACACACCTAGGCAATTTATTGAAGAACTTGAGAGCTATATAATTGACACTTCTCTGACTTCCGGATAGTCTAAAGAATTTGGGTCGCAGCCGCAGCCCAGCCCTGGTATGGTAGTGGTGCGAACTGTTGCTAGCACTAAATCTATCGTGGTTTGCGTGCACGTACAATATGCATTTTAGTATGTACAGGGATGGGAAAGTTAATAACTTTAGATCTATGAATAAATTTCGGCAATCAGCCCTGTACCCAATGCCGCCAACAATTCTCACCGCACGGCGCTGCAACCGAAATACCCTTTCCCAGGATGAAGCAGACCCCCAAACCAATACCGCATACTGCATTACAGATTGGCATAAAGAAAAATAAGCTGTCCTCAAAACCTCCACCGAGACACTACGGCTAAGTTGCCTCATAACAAAAATATTCCCACTTAGTTTCACACATACCGCAGAAATATGATTGTCCCACTTCAGGGTCGGGTCTAGATGTACCCCCAAGAATTTAACAACCTCACTAAGTTGCCGATTTACATCAATCGGGTATTTGCGTAATGTAAACACGATGGTTGAGGTCTTATCTGGGTTAAGCTTCAGCCTATTACAGCCGAACCATCGCTCAGCCTCTCCCCGAGCCGCATCACTGAACTCAATGGCATCCTCAAAAATTGTGCTGCTACACATTAACGTTGTGTCGTCAGCATAGCAAATTACAGATCCTTTATTTATGGTGGCCGGTAGATCATTGATGTATATTAAGAACAATAGCGGCCCAAGGACAGACCCCTGAGGAACACCCACCGAAACCACCATGCTTGCAGAGAGGCTGCCATTACATTTGACAATCTGTGTTCGGTTATCAAGATAAGACCGAATCAAACTCAGACTGCTTTCATCGAAATTGTACTTTTTTAGTTTTACCAGAAGTATGTCATGCTGTACGCAGTCGAAGGCTTTGCTAAGGTCACAAAAGGTCCCGACCATATATTCCCCCCTCTCGAATGAGTCAACAGCGTCCTCAACAAAGTTGTTGATAGCATCCGTGGTGCCTTTATTCTGTCTAAACCCGTATTGGGACTCCGTAAATAAGCCATTGCTTTCAAAATAACTGGAGATTCTGCTTTTTATTGCTTTTGCAAAGATTTTAGACAGCACAGGTAAGAGCGATATTGGCCTATAATTTTGAATTTCTTGTTTGTTACCTTTTTTGTATGCTGGGATGACAAGAGCAACCTTAAGTGAATCTGGAAAGATTCTTTCGCTAATTAATAGATTGAGTAACTTTGTTAGCGGTACCACAATCAGATCCACAATATACTTCAAGATGCATGTGTTGAAGCCATAAATATCCCGGGTTGTTTTCGATTTTATGGAGCCTATTATATCCCGCATTTCTATAAAAGTGATAGGTTTAAAAGAGAAGGCGGATGTCTCGACGTTAATTCCGTTTAATGAACTGTCTGATTGATGTGGAGATTGCACTATATTAATTATGTTATTTGGCACATTAAGGTAATAGCTATTGACATAATCAGGAGAAAATATTGGTGTTTGATTTACTTTTTTATTTGTTCTTTGATTATTAATCACTTGCCACATCGCTTTACTGGAATAGTTTGACTCAACCAGAAGTTTGTTATTAGATTTTTTTTAGATTCGCTGATTTTGCTTTTATAATGTGTGTTTAGCAGTTTGAGTTCTTGCTTGATATGATCTGATCTCGTGATGTCATAAATGTCGTTCAGCATATTTATTTTTTGTCTGATATCTCTCAGCTCAGGACTAAACCATGTATCTGTTGAGCAGAGTTGCCGTTTCTTAAAGGTTTTCTCCGGAAATGCCTCATTAAAACCGTATGAGAGTACTTGCATAAAAACTGCAAACTTATCACTGGCATTCAATGTATCGTCAGAAACAAAACTCCAATCAATTTCCGAAACGTAATTATAAAACATTAACTTCCCCTTATTAGTCATTGGCCTCAATGAAACTTTTACCGCATCAGTGGCTTGTTTCAATGTCAAACTGCAGCGAACTGAGATGCTGAGATGGTCAGAAAATTTGTCACATATCTCCACAGTGTGGTCTATATTCTCGAAATTTAAAAATACATTGTCCAAGCAATTGTCACCACGTGTGGCAACATTCAACAAAGGTGCAAACCCAAATGTCTGCAGACTATTTAACAGTAAACGAGTATTTTTGTCTGCTGTTCCAAACCTTACATTGAAATCTCCGGTCAACATAACTTGTTCGAATGGATTAATACTAGACAAGCACTCCTCTAGCAGATCAAGGAAAATATCAAAATCTCCAGATGGAGATCTATATACAGTGAGCAAGACAACATTGAATTTTATTATTTTTATTCCAGCTATTTCAAAGTGAATTTCTTGTGACAGACAATTAATATTTGGTAGATTTTCAAATTCACTATTATTATTGTTTTTATTTGCCATAATTAGGACACCTCCATGCCCGTGAAGTTTTCTGCTGAAAAATGAGCACGGCTCGTAGTTGAGCAATTTTATATTTAGGGACTCCTCCTGTTTCAACCAAGTTTCAGTAAAACGTAACATATCAAAGTTTTTATCTATCAGGAATGCTTCGAGGACTTCAGTTTTATTTCTGATGCACTGAATATTTGTATAGAACACCCTGAAAGGCTCTATAATATCGCGCCCGCCCGCAGCTGCCGTCTCCATAAAAAAGATTGGCCAGCGCTAACCTGGCTTAACGCACCCGGATCGTCATTACCAAATGAATTATCAACTGCAGTGTCTGTAGAGTCCAGACTCGAGCCCACATGGAGAATACTTTTACAAACACTATCAATCAACCTAATTCTCCCAGATCTAGTGTATCGGAAACCGCGGATGGTTTTGTCAAAAGTTCCTAAAAATGCGTTCACATCAACAAATTTACATATATTATGCAGAGCATCAAACATATTCATGTTAAAATTATTTATCCTAGTATTCAATCTACCATTATTTGCATCATTCGACTCAAAAGGCACATTAACGTAAATCACATTAACCTGATGCGCGACAATTTTAATATTCCGGATTGTTTCTGAAAGAACCCTTGCATTGCTTAACACGTTTTCGATGCCTCCCATCACGACAACTGTGTCATTTTTGCCGTAACCGGAACACAGCGAGTTTATATCCGCTGCCACCGCGTCCAACAATGCATTCGGCTTGCATATACCTTGAACAACATAATCCTCTTTCAAGTATTTTTGTTGTAACCTGGAGGATCCGCGACCGTAGCCGTCAGCCAGCACCAGCAATCGTCGGCGGCTTCGTGAACCTCGCCGTCCACAGTGTGCCTTCTCCTTGTTAGATGGTGTTGTATCACTTCCAGCCTGATTTTCAGTGTTTATGTTTACAGTTTTAGTCTTAGTTTTTACAGTTTTGTTAGAGTTTGCCGATTGTTCTTCGATATGATTATTCTGTGCAAATTTGGACTTACTTATCAGTGCCGTCAGTTCACTTAGCTGTTTCGTTAACTCAGCTTTAAGGTCCTGTACATCCGCAGCCAATGTACCGAATCCATCAACATAGTCGGAGGTCACATCAAGACAATCATCTAAGGGTATGCTTTCAGTCTCATCAACACAATTAAATTCAGCCAATGGGATTTTTCCATTTAACTGCGTGATCCTAGATTTTAGATTCGCAATTTCACTATCTTTCTCGCTGCATTTGCAAGCCATTGAGGTTAGGCCTGAGCAACAGTCAATTTTTCCACTACTGTCCACAAACATTCCCTTCACTCTGATTATACACGATGGGTGGTATTTACTCTCACACTTATCACACATTATATAGTTTTTTACACTTACAGAACACTTATTACAAACATTATCCATAATTTTAACTTTACTTGACGCCATCTTGATATATATGATTTTATATATGATATATAAAAACTACTTACATTATTATTACACCAATAAACATGTTGGTCCTGGTATTCTTCTTAAATCTAATGCACATCAGTTGTAGCAATCTTCTAGTGAAGAACCGGAGGTCCGTAGGCGATGCTAGGTCCAATTCGTCCAGCTAGATGAGTTTCTTCACCAATGAAGAACAGGAGGTCCGTATTGTTTGTGAGCGAGGAATATATTTCTGTCAATCAGCAATATAACTAAACTTATATCATGTAATTGCGTGCGTAAACAAATCGCTCTTCGGAATGTGTGTCAAGCTGTGTTAATGAACTGCTAAGTGTTGTGCTGTGTACGCGTTTAATACGCGTGCAATTTAAAGTGTAAAAAAATATGTCGCAAACCATCGAAATAAAAACAGCAAATGAGCATTTGCTATACCAAGAGTTGCAAAAAGAAAGATCTGCTAATACCGAGTTGGAATCTGCTTTGAAGCAGTTGCAAGATCAACTCCATGAACTCCAACAGAAATTCAGTGACAAAGAAAAGAAAGACGCAGAAAATGCGGTACCACTGAAACCAGATGTAATGGAATATTTCACTGATGAGGATGAAGTAGCGAAGGTAACTGAGTGGATTCTTAAACGGGGCAAAGAGAAAACTACTAAGAGGAAGAAAATGGATACTTCGACTTGCTCAGATTCTTCTATAACCCCTCCACGCCACTCATCAGAACAAAATCAAGATAAAAAACAACAAAACTCACAGGAAAAGAAGGTGAGAGAACACAAACCCCCACCGATAATGATATACGATGTGACTAAATATGAGCAAGTATATGAGCTGCTAAATACCAAAATTGAGAACAAGTATAAAATAACGTTATTAAACAGTGGCGTACTAAAAGTTAATGTTGATGCAATCGACAACTACAAGATAATCACCAACCTTCTCGAGGAAGGAAAACTAAACTGGTCATCTTACGAAAATAAGCAAGATAGACCAATTAAAGTGGTAGTAAAAAAACTGCATAAAACCTGCAGTAAGGAAAAGATAATTGAAGATCTGAAGCGAAAAAAATATAAAATTTTAGATGTAACTAATATTTTAAAACGAAAAACAAAAGATCCTTTACCGATCTTCATGCTGTCTTTCGACAAGACCGAAGATATCAACAAAATCTTTGGAATAACTGATATAATGGGAATGAGAGTCGAAATATCTCCACTATAAAAACCTAAATTGTTGCCACAATATAAGAATTGCCACAAAGACCCCAGATGCGTAAAATGTGCTGGGGAGCACGATACCCAGAACTGCACAAAGACAAAAGAGCAACCCGCAAAATGCTATAATTGCGGTAAAGGTCATCCTGCAAACTACAGGGGTTGTGTAGTTCCGATTGAACTTCAAAAGATTAAAAACGCCAATTTTAAGGAAATATCTCCGCCGGAACAGCAGAAAACAAAGCATGTAAACAGAAAAGTTAGCAAGGCAAAAGAGGTATCTGGTGAACAATCTTATGCCAACATGGTAAATGGTAAGTCGACCTCTAGTTCTAAGCCAGTAGAAATAGAAAGCATTGAGGTAAAAATGGACCAAACCGTAAACAATCTTCCAGAAATCAGCAAAACACTGCAATTAATACTGGAAAAACTGAATAAACAAGAAAATGTTACTAAATCCATTGTTGCCAGACTCGACAAGCTTGAAAAATTCCATAAAAATGGCTGATTATCTCCGCATACTTTCCTGGAACGCTAACGAGCTATTACAACATAGAAATACCTTACACACATTTTTAACAGAACATAAAATTGATATTTGCCTAATATCAGAAACTCATTTTACAAAAGAATCCTACCTAAAACTTCGAGACTTCACACTCTTACGTCTGTTAAAGTCTTTATTCACCTCCGAGGCACAACATTAAGAGAACACAGTATCTGGATCTTTTGCAGACTTTCTCTGGGAAGTTCACACTTGGGGGAGACTTTAATTCCAAGAATACATATTGGGGTTCACGGCTAACTACAACAAAAGGAAGAGAATTACTACATGCAATCCAAAGCTACAGATGCGAAGTCCACTCAACAGGTAAGCCAACTTATTGGCCTACTGACAGAAACAAGATTCCAGATCTAATAGACTTTTTTGTAATTAAAAATCTGTCATCTAGCTTCATTGATATCACCGAGGAACTAGATCTTGACTCTGACCATACACCAATTATCTTAACTCTAAGTCAATCGGTAATTAGAAAAGAAAGAAGACCAACTCTGACAACTAAAGCTACAAACTGGGAAGCATTCAAAACAAGCCTAGAGCAGAACATCAACTTGTCAGTTTTACTCAAAACTCCCGAAGAATTGGAAGACGCAGTGCAGAGTTTCCCCGGCGATATACAGGAAGCTGCGTGGTTAGCTACACCCCAAAAAAGTTACCATATCAAGAATAGCAACATTTATCCTTTAGAAGTCAGAGAATTGATAGCAAAGAAGAGAAAAGTTCGCAAACATTGGCAAACTTCAAGAGACCCCATAGTTAAGACAGAACTAAATAATATGGTATGGAAACTTCGCAAACTTACCGAAGAAATCAAACAACAAACTATTGGTCGGCATTTGGAGGGGCTAAGCAATGACTCTGCTACGGACTACTCTCTATGGAAAACCACCAAAAACATAAAGCGACCGATAATACAAATTCCCCCGATAAGAAAGGAAGATCGATCTTGGGCCAGAAGTAACAAGGATAAGGCCGATATCTTTGCCGATCACTTGGAAAAGACAGGCATGATGGACTCTTCGAGAAACTGGAACAGCAGCTTCCTAGTGAATATACAGAACTGTTAAAATCATATCTGAAAGATCGACATTTCAGGGTGAAACAGGATGATGAATACTCCTCGCTACGCAATATCAATGCCGGAGTACCACAAGGAAGTGTATTGGGACCACTTTTGTACCTACTGTATACTTATGATATTCCTGTTCCGGGAGAAACAACAGTGGCAACATTTGCAGACGACACGGCTATTTTGGCGATTAGTGACAGTGTCGAAGAAGCAACTGAAAAATTACAGATAGCTGCAAACAAAATCAACCTTTGGACAAAGAAATGGCGCATCAAACTAAATGAAGGAAAATCCACGCATGTAAACTACACCAATAATAAAGTTAATTATATTCCAGTAACCATTAATGGGAACGATATTCCATACGCGGATACAGCGAAATACCTTGGCATGACACTGGATGCCAAGCTTAGATGGAAAGTACATGTCTAGAAAAGGCGGAACGAACTCGACCTAAAATTCCGCAAAATGTATTGGCTAATGGGACGGAGATCAGCCCTGTCAGTGCAAAATAAGCTCCTACTATACAAGCAATTATTAAAGCCAGTATGGGTGTATGGAATACAGTTATGGGGATGCACTAAGCAGTCCAACATCAACCTCATTCAGAGGTTTCAAAATAAAGTTCTAAGGGCTATTGTTGGTGCACCATGGTACATCAAAAACACCAGTCTTCATCGGGACCTTCGCATGGAGATGGTAACTAGCGAGATATCAAAATTTGCTAAGAAGCACGAGGATCGTCTACTCCACCACGACAACTTTGAAGCCATCCAGCTGCTAGACAACAGTGCGCTAGTGCGTCGGTTGAAAAGAACTAAACCATTCGAACTAGTGCGGGAGTGATTAAAAGCAGAGCACCCGTAGTTATTCACAGTATGTGAAAAGTGAAAACAAGTGTAAGTGAAAATAACCGCCGTCTACTTGAGTGGTAAAAACTGTCAGATTAAAACAACTTGGGCCAATGGGCAAAATTGTAAAAATACTCATTATTTTATCAGTTTAGGTTAAGTGAAAATAACTTGTTAGTCATTGACTAGGTGTTATGCCACAAACACACAGTGTTTGAAAAAAAAAAAAAAAAAAAAACACGTTTACTGGTGCAAGTTCAGAATTAGGTTGCAATTTTTACCCTGCAATAAATTTGAAAGATGAAGTAGATTATGAGTTAGCACTTTTGAATTTTGACGCGTATAATTCAATTGCGAATGTGACCGAAGACAATAATTTATTGCATTATAGTGATAAGAAAGAGAGAATTGAAATTCCCACTGGAGCATATGACGTAGATGACCTCGTAGATCATATAACAAGTGAACTGAAGAATAAAATAGTTAAGATCCAAATCCGCGGAAATCCTAATACTCAAACGGTTAGCATTAAATGTGCCGAGGGTATCCATTTTGACAAAGAGCGATCGATCGGTACGTTGTTAGGATTTACACGGAGGAAACTTGTAAAGAATGTGAATTACATCAGCGAATATAGAGTAAATATTAACCCCGTAAACGCTCTACAGATTTATTGTAATTTGGTCAGCAGCTCTTACAACAACGGACAGCAAGTCCACGTGTTGCACCATTTTTTTCCAACCGTTCCAGCCAGATTTAAAATAGTAGAAAGTCCACAGCCGCCGATCTATTTACCAGTGCTGATCAAAGGTATCACAAGTTTGTCCGTGAAGGTTTTAGATCAGCACGGAAAGGTTGTAAAGTTTGGTGAAAAAGAAGAAATAACAATTCGGATATATCTTGCAGGAAGTTAAAGGATAAAATGAACATAGGTTTACAAAAGCGACGGAGGCAGAGGAAGGGTGTCAGTATACCCCAAATAATTAGTTGTAAATGTGATCGCAAATATAAATGTCAGGCCTTAGCGAATAGAAGGAACAGTAGTAGCAGAGCTGTGAAGACATTAACAGTCATCAATAAGAAATTTCTCCAGACGTTAGGATCTAGAGTCCGTTAAGTAATGGAAATCTTAAGTGTTACGGATAAAATTAGAATGGATAATTCCATTGTTAGTTATGAATATCATTCACATCAACCGTTTGGATCCCAGAGTTTCAATAATTCCGATGAAGTAAGAATCACCATTCCAGAAGTTGATAGTTTTACACTGCCCGCAGAAAGTTATTTATATGTAGAAGGACGTATAAATTTGCTAAATGATGATGGAACCATTCAAAAAGCAACCAAAAAAGCAGATGGAAGCATTGAAGGCGTTCCTAAATCAACTAAATTCATATGCAATCCTATCGCTTTTTTCTTTAGCGACATTCGATACATTTTAAATGGAGTGCAAGTAGATTCTGTACGATATGTAGGGCTTTCCTCCGCAATGAAGGGATACTTTTCATACACCCCTAATGATTTGGTGAGATTGAAAAATGCAGGTTGGAATGTGGATGATGATCATACTAGCGACATTGTAGACAGCGTGCCGTTAAAATCGTTGCTGGGATTTGCAGAAGATTATAAAAAGGTTATACTGAATGCAAGACAGGAACTAGTATTAATCAGATGTAACGATGATACTGATGCGATAGTTGCAAAGGTCTTACCCAGCATAAATCAGAATGAAAAGGTGCGCATAACAATGGAAAAAGTAGTGTGGCGAGTACCTCACGGCAATGTTGGTTTAGGAATGGCAATACATTTAGGGAACATAATGAAAAGAAATATCCTTTAGAAGCATGAAATGCATGAATATCCATCTCTTTCAGAAACAACCAAACATTCATGGTCCGTTAGAACTGCTACACAAACTGAAACTCCTAGATTTATCATCATTGGTTTTCAAACCGACCGAAAAGGGCAAACGAAAACCAATATGAGCAAATTTGATAACATAAACTTAACAAATTTAACCGTATTTTTAAATGGCGAACGATTCCCTTACGATAATTTAAACATCGAGTATAAAAATAATCGTTACGCAATATTATATGAAATGTATTCCCGTTTTCAAGAAATATATTACGGGATAGATAGCGAACCAGTGTTTAAACCTTCTATATTCAAAGAGAATGCACCATTAATAGGTATCGATTTCTCACATCAAAAGGATGCTCTTCATAAGGGTGGCGTGGAAATAAGAATTTAATTTACAACAACCGAAAATGTTCCGAAAGACACAGCAGCTTATTACCTAATTCTTCATCATCGCACATTTCAGTATAATACAATTAGTAAATTTGTGACCCAAGTGGTTTAACGCGTTTGTACATATAAGGAAATAACAATTATAAAATTACTTAGTAAGGATCGGAAGTTGTTGCGATGAAGTACGTAATCGTTGACGTGCAAGGGTTTCGGATAGGCGGAATCTTCATACCAAAGGAATTAGCAGCTGTAAGTTATGACTGGAAGACGAGAGATTTCGTATTCGAACCCCCCGCACCATTAAATTTACTATCTTGGAGGGATCAACGGACCGCTGAATGGTTAACGGAATTTCATCATTGTATCAATTGGACTGCAGGATATTTTCCATCTAGTAAAATACATCACATAATTGGCGAACTATCTAAGAAGTATGAAAAAATGTACGTGCGGGGTGAAGATAAATCCAAGTATATACAACAATTTGTTTCAAATAAATCTATAATTGAAACGTTGGATAATTCAAATAGTTGTCGAATTGAGAGACAAGTTCCAATGTGCTGATTTCATGAAAAAGATGTATGCATTTGCGCGGTCAAGAATGTTTATTCACTAAAAATGTATTGTGATGCAATAGTACATGATAAAGAAGTGTTTTGTTAAATATTTTTTTTTGTAAGAAAAGGCATGACTGTGAGTTTGTGTTTCATTAATACCCTCCCTTCCCTAACCCACTCACGTATTTAAGATGATTCGTAACGTATTAAATGTGGAAGGTGTATTGAAGGAAATCACTAATAGTAGAAAGTCTGTTGGATAAGCAACGTGCGAAGATGTCAGTCATAAAAATGGTTTTATGTCTTCTGCTGAAATTTGGAATTGTGAAGTATGTGGTAAATAAAAGTTCGGAAGTGTTGGAGTCTTATGAAAGTCATGCATCTTTTATACCTCTATCAAAAGAAGATTTTAATTACATTCCCTTACCATTCATAA
Source organism: Melinopterus prodromus (assembly GCA_964023965.1). Classification (NCBI taxonomy): domain Eukaryota; kingdom Metazoa; phylum Arthropoda; class Insecta; order Coleoptera; family Scarabaeidae; genus Melinopterus; species Melinopterus prodromus. The sequence continues at coordinate 31,645,946 of OZ030394.1, read as the reverse complement.
GAAGTAGAGTGTATTGTTATGAATTGGTGCAAATATGGGAGAAGGTACCAAATCGATATCAGAAGGATGAAAGTTTACAAAGAAAACTTCCATATTACGATATGAATAATCGAAGTGATCATTGCGTTGGAATTGATACTCCTTATTGAACATATTTAAATATAAGGATGTTATCATGATGTGAAATATAAAAAAGGTTGTCATCACAAATTGTATTAAATAGAATGTACCACCTTTTAGTTGTAAGTCTTGTGTAAGTTATTTGTTATGTACTAGCAAAATAAATGTTCATTGTTTTCCATTGTTTTATGATTTTTTTTTTATAAAAGATTGGCGTTACCCCTAGATCGTCATTACACTTTCATCCTAAGAGTGAAACCGTACAATTTTTGTGATATGAAGTTTGTTACCCATATACTTACATTATCAGTGCAAAATTTTGATGAAAAATGTGATTTGAGAACACTTCAACGCCATAGTGACCTCTTTGGAGGTTTTTGTAAGCGAACAATTGGTGGTTCGGACACGGGAAAAACAAACATCTTGCTGACACTACTAACACATCCAAATGGATTACGTTTTCAAAACGTTTACTTCTGCTCCAAATCGCTAAATCAACCTAAGTATGAATATTTGATGCTGTTGATGCTGTTTGATGAAACCATTGCATGAATTCTTGTATTTTGAGTGTTCAGATGTAGATGATATGGTTACACCCTGTGCAGTAAAAGAGTATTCCGTTGTCATTTTTGATGATGTTCAATGCACCCCGCAAAATGTTATAGAGGAATATTTTTCCTTCGGACGACATAAGAACGTTGATTGTGTTTATTTATGTCAATCTGACGGTGCAATGCCAAAGTATTTATTGATGGACAATTGTAACCTCATTGTAGCTTTCCGTCAAGATGTTACGAATTTGAAACACATTTTCGGCGATCATGTTGGCGCAGATAGACTTTTAATAAATTTCAGGACATTTGTCGTCAATGTTGACGATGTTTGTCGAAAAGGATTTGACACATATATACAGCTCTAATACCTAGAACGGACAGTTGAAATTAACTTGTAATTCATTCAACATGGACAATGAACTTGCTAAAAAATTATTACACGTCCGTGAAGGATTGCGTAATAAGCTTAAATTGTTAGAAGCTGAAATTGCATCCAGGCAAAGTGCCGAGACAGCTTATTCACCAATAACTGAACCTTTGAAAGCTATTGCAGATCGGTTACAAACGGTTCAAATCATGCCAAAACTGGAGCAATCATACGGAGAAGATGAGTCATTTACGAAAGATTCTAAAAAAAAGAAAGCTTCTAAATATGAATCATACGAAGCAGATGAGACATTCATACCGCATGATAAACCAAAACAACCAGAGGTACAAGCAGTCTCAGCACAATTTCATCGATTACCTCGCGCTTACATTGAAGAGTATAATACGGATGTTGAGGATAAATTCGACAAAAAGTATGGAGTTCGAGTAGATGAAGGTGATCGTTACATAGGAAATAGCAAAGTCGATTTTGTTGGTCCTAACCTAAGCGTTTTAAGCCGGTTTTGAGTATAAAGGAACTCCTGGTTCTATGAATTAGTATTTAAGAAGAAGCCAGGATAGTTTACACCTCAAGATCTTCATGAGTACAGAGATCTATTGAGACGAACAAATGCTGCTAGACTGCAATATAATCCGGAATTACGAATATCTGCCAACAAAGGGTACAAGTACATGCATATTATCAGACCTACATTAGCTGGTAAAGTGCCGAATGTATGGTGGACCAAATCATGGAAAACTGGTTCGGGATATATTCAGAAACAGTTTAAACCAAATCAAAGGTGCAGCTGCAATATTGGGACAATCCGAACGAACTTGCCAATCGCTTACGGCTTCTCCTAGCTTCTGAATCGGCCGGTCACACCGGGCATAATAATGAAATTATTTCAATTATTGAAGAATTAAAAGAAGCGAACATTATATATTGACAGCAATAATGAATTAAATGTTTTTTGTCCTGATGTTAAGTAACTTCGTTCAGTATTTTTTCTTGGGAATTGCAGGACGGGATGAATTATACACTTCTAATGACCTTTTTTATTCATTCTATATTTCGTTGACAGTTTTCAACTTAATCAGGAATCTATAAATACAATAATGTAATGATGTAACAAAAACACACCGAAGGGTTGTTGACCTACCCAATAAATGGTCTAAAACAGCTTAAACAGAGAGTCCACCAACATCAGTGGTGCACATGCAACCCCTATCGCGGGCGGATCAGTGAGTAATCTAAAACAATTTAATAAAACTCAAAAAAATAACAATTAAACAGCAAGTCACAAAAACATTGAGGTTAGAGCGATTGTACACACATTTCTCTAACTTGTAATACAACAAAGTAGTCGCAATCTAATGGTACACTAAACAGACGGTGTTTAATTGAGCGTCGGAACGAACAGTGGTCTTAATAATACTGTCGGAACAATACAATTTCGCTAAACGAAGATGCAGCACATGTAAACGTCTAATCACAGTGAAATGGCGGCGGAAGTAAACTTCCATATGAAGTTAGCGCATGAAACCAACCAAACGTAAAAAGTGCCACAATTGATGGATAGATGGCGCAGTGACATCAGTGACGGAATTATTTAAAATTCAAAAACTTACACATCGGAACATACAGAAACTCGCGAAAACACAGAAACCAAACAAGCCCTCACAGAAAGAACTCAGCAGTTAAAACATAAGCTCACTTATATTTAGATTAGCACTGGACTCGTCCAAAATTTCCGTATGGTTGTAATGTAGGTTCAGTAGGTGGGCGTAAGCCGAGCTAAGGTCCTCCGTGTCTGATCTTAAGTTCATAGTATTCGGTGTCTTTCTAATCCCCAACATCTCAAAAAATAGTCTCTCTCTTAGGTTCCTTCTTACATATAGGATTTCGGTGTTATCAAAGTCCATGTTGTGGTTGCTGTTCACAGAGTGCTGGGCACTCTGTGACTGTGTCACTGATGTCACTGCGCCATCTATCCATCAATTGTGGCACTTTTTACGCTTGGTTGGTTTCATGCGCTAACTTCATATGGAAGTTTACTTCCGCCGCCATTTCACTGTGATTAGACGTTTACATGTGCTGCATCTTCGTTTAGCGAAATTGTATTGTTCCGACAGTATTATTAAGACCACTGTTCGTTCCGACGCTCAATTAAACACCGTCTGTTTAGTGTACCATTAGATTGCGACTACTTTGTTGTATTACAAGTTAGAGAAAGGTGTGTAGAATCGCTCTAACCTCAATGTTTTAGTGACTTGCTGTTTAATTGTTATTTTTTTGAGTTTTATTAAATTGTTTTAGATTACTCACTACTCCGCCCGCGATAGGGGTTGCATGTGCACCACTGATGTTGGTGGACTCTGTTTAAGCTGTTTTAGACCATTTATTGGGTAGGTCAAAAACCCTTCGGTGTGTTTTTGTTACATCATTACATTATTGTATTTATAGATTCCTGATGAAGTTGAAAACTGTCAACGAAATATAGAATGAATAAAAAAGGTCATTAGAAGTGTATAATTCATCCCGTCCTGCAATTCCCAAGAAAAAATACTGAACGAAGTTACTTAACATCAGGACAAAAAACATTTAATTCATTATTGCTGTTAATTAAGATGGGTTACTTGAATAACATCAAACAACGATACGGAACAGGTGTAATGGAACACACGAAGATCGTTTTGTCTACCACAGATAAGCTTGCGAGGTACAATAACCGTAGAAACTTTCTACTACGGTGTAAAGCTGAACGGAGGGTACCATCTCATGTCGGGGGAGGCTGCAGGCATCTCCTACAACTATTGGAGGTCAACAACAAGAGGATCAACAAGGATTTGGAGCGTTTTAACATGAGAATAGTAAAGCAAATCATTAGTTTTGAGCTAGAAATCACACATGATAAAATTAGAAAATTACAATCATTATACCGATTGAACAGGGAGGCTCTTGCCACATGTATACAGGCTGAGTCCCTCAGTGAATTTGAAGCTAGGGTCCAATTCAGGTACGATAGGCAGTTCCGATACATTAAAAACAGAAATTTGGCTAAGTTCGACACACTAAGTAGCTTGGATGATGCAAATTGCACACTGTTTAATGACAACTCCAAATGGTTTATCAATCTGACAGACGTGGAGGTGCCCACAGAGATTAAGAATTTCCTGTCATTGGGCGGCAAGTTCGGGATCAAGATTAAGGTGGACAACGACAACATCGGAGAGGTGCTAGCAGACGTAGAGGAGTTGTTAGGTGTCCTACAATCTGAAAGCAGGGAGGTTGTTAGAGCTAGGGTGGCATACGAGATTTCAAAATTCACCCTAAGCAAGAAAAACCAAATAAACGACTGGGAAAAAATTACTAGAAGAACTAAGACATTCCTAAAAGATCATCAAGAGTTGTTAGTCACTAGAGCCGATAAAGGAGCAGTGACCGTGGTGATGGAGAGAGACGAGTACAAACGAAAAGTCTCTGAACTACTTAATGATACTAACACCTACAAAATCTGCAGACTCGACCCTACCGAAAAGATACAAAGGAAGAACAATAAGCTGGTGAAGACCCTATTCGACAAGAATAACATAAACATCCGAACGACGAAGAAATTGACTGTGTATAACGGAATATCTCCCAAGCTATATTGTCTACCTAAAATACACAAAGAGAATGCTCCGCTAAGACCAATAGTGGCTTGCATAGGTTCACCATTTTACCAACTAGCAGTGTTCACCGGTGACATACTATCCAGAAGCTTCGATGACTACACCAACTACAACATAAAGGACTCGTTTACCTTCGTCCAACTTTACCAGGAATACACACTTCCACAAGGGCATGTACTAGTTTCCTTTGACGTGACCTCACTCTTTACTAACGTACCCTTTGAACTGGTGCTAAGAGTTGTCAACGAGGAGTGGGATAGGATCCAAGTAATCACACCAATAGATAAGGTAACCTTTATATACTTGATAGAGTTCTTATTCAAGAGCAGTTAGTTTATGTGGAATGAAAAGTGGTACGAACAGACATTCGGCACACCAATGGGCTCACCCCTTAGCCCTATAATCGCCACCATGGTCTTAGACTTCCTTCTCAAAGCTGTTATCCCAACATTACCTTGCGAACTGGGATTTGTCCACAAGTATGTTGACGACTTGGTGTTGTCAGCACCGTTGGACAAGATTGAAGACATTGTACAGATTTTCAATGCTTTTAACACGAATATACAGTTCACGGTAGAGAGAGAAACGGACAACACCTTGCCCTTCCTAGATGTGTTGTTGAAAAGAGAGACGAATGGAGTAATTAAAATCGACTGGTATCAAAAACCAACCAACTCTGGCAGATACATCAATTATCACAGTAACCACCCACTGAATCAGAAGATAAACTTGGTAAGTGCCATGAAGAATAGAGTCCTGAAGCTGTCCCACCCGGATTTTCACACAACGAACAAAATCAAACTGTACAGGATTTTCAGAAACAACGGTTACCCAAGTCGATTGTTGAAAAGAATTCTCTACAACACAGGCCAAGTGCGAAGAATAACAGATATGACTGCCCCTGTACCACAGACCCCATTAGTTTACAGAAAGTTTCCGTTCATTCAGGAGCTTTCACAACCTATTATCAAACTATTCAAGATCGAAGGTCTCAAGATAGCCTACTACAACCTCCGAAAGGTGGGTGACTTGTTTACCAACACCAAAGATAGGACAAGCAAGGACCATAGATCGGGGGTGGTTTACAAAGTGCCATGTGGGAGTTGTCAATCTTCATATGTTGGACAAACCAACAATTGGATCAAGACACGTCTAAAACAACACAAAGATGACGTAAAGAAAAAGAGACTTACTAGTGCTCTTGCCCAGCACTCTGTGAACAGCAACCACAACATGGACTTTGATAACACCGAAATCCTATATGTAAAAAGGAACCTAAGAGAGAGACTATTTTTTGAGATGTTGGGGATTAGAAAGACACCGAATACTATGAACTTAAGATCAGACACGGAGGACCTTAGCTCGGCTTTCGCCCACCTACTGAACCTACATTACAACCATACGGAAATTTTGGACGAGTCCAGTGCTAATCTAAATATAAGTGAGCTTATGTTTTAACTGCTGAGTTCTTTCTGTGAGGGCTTGTTTGTTTTCTGTGTTTTCGCGAGTTTCTGTATGTTCCGATGTGTAAGTTTTTGAATTTTAAATAATTCCGTCAGTGATGTCACTGCGCCATCTATCCATCAATTGTGGCACTTTTTACGTTTGGTTGGTTTCATGAGCTAACTTCATATGGAAGTTTACTTCCGCCGCCATTTCACTGTGATTAGACGTTAGTAGTTAATATTTCCCGATTCTACACCAACTAAAGTTGGTGCAGAAGTTTCGGTGCAACCTGTCGTCGCGCGCGCCACCTGTCGGCGGCGTCATGTATTAAATTTGAATTTGTGTGGATGTAGGTTTTTCAAAAAAGTGACCGGGCCCGCGCGACGGCTCGAACTCGCGCCGCCGCGAATGCAAGTCGGGCGCGCTAATCCTCGCGGCCACGCGGTCTCCTTGCTATGATCGCTTCTAATTCGAATGATATGGCACCGCCGCCGCCGAGCGTGCACGACCGACGACGGAATTGGCCGATCGCAGCGCGGCCGCCCCGCGGGGAGCGGGCAACGGTCTGTCGTCTTAGAAATAAAAAAGGCTGCGTGTTTAAACATATTTATTGAATATAAACGCATAATAAAAAAATGGTGTACATTTTATTTGAATATTTTCTTGTTGATTTTGCGACGGTCCGTCGTATTTGAAATAAGCATATTTATTGAATATAAGCGCATAATAAGAAAATGGTGCACATTTTATTTGAATATTTTCTTGTTGATTTTGCAACGGTCTGTCGTATTTGAAATAGAAGACTGCGTGTTTAAACATATTTATTGTATATAAACGCATAATAAAAAATGACGTACTAAATTTGAATGACATAGAGCCCACGTAGTGGGTGCTGTGTGCACTCGGCATTCGATTGCGTATAAATAGAAAGGTCACATGGTTAAATTAAAAAATTATTACTAATTAATATTTCTGGAACAAAATAATAAATCATTAGATGGTATGCACTCGATTGGCAATTTTGTCTGCAATATTGTCTGCAATTTCGTCCTGGACGTAGTATGCCACCGTCGGGGTTAATTCAATTAACCCAACAGGCGACCAAACTGCCGGTCTGACTGCGTCGCTACATAATAGCACTCGTGTTTAAACATATTTGCAGACGTTTCTCCTTGCTACGATCGCTTAGAGTTCGAATGATACCGCACCGCCGTCGCCGCCGCCGCCGAGCGAGAGCTCGCACGACCGACGACGGAATTGGCCGATCGCTGCGCGGGCGCGGTCGCCCCGCGGACAGCGGGCAATGTTCTGCAGTCTTTGAAATAAAAGGCTGCGTATGTAAACATATTTATTGAATATAATAAACGAATAATAAAAAAATGGCATACATTTTTTGGCGCGCCACCTGTCGGCGGCGTCATGTAGTGAATTTGTAATGATTTAGTTTAAAAAAAAATGTGGGCCCGCGCGACGGCTCAAACTCGGACTACCGTGAATGCGAGTCGGGCGTTCTAATCCGCGCGGCCACGCGGCTTCCAGCGTTCGGTTATTTCTAATTTGAATAACACACGGCCGCGCCGTCGCCGAGCGAGCGCGCACGACAGACGCCGGAATTGCCCGATCGCTGTCTGCGTGGGCTCGGTCGCCGCGCGCGCGATGGTCTGTCGTATTTGAAATAAAAGGCTGCGTGTTTAAACATATTTATTGAATATAAACGAATACTAAAAAAAGGTGTACATTTTATTTGAATATTTCCTTGTTGATTTTACGTCGCCGTTGCCGCCTTTGTTGTCGAATGCCGGCCGCCGTCGCGAACGAGCGCTCGCCCGCGCCCCGACGACCGACGACGGAATTGCCCGATCGCTGTCTGAGCGCTCTGTCACATTTGTTTTTCTGCCGAATTGAATGAAATTCGATGAATTTGAGTTTTCTATTTACAATTTACATTGAAAGAAATTGAGCCTGCGCGGCTCGTGCTTTTGAAGCCGAGAACGCAAATCCAGCAGTCCAGCACACGTCAGGACGGGCCTAAACGCCAAATTATCAAAGATTGTTTAAATTTGAATGACATAGAGTGCGGTTTGTCGAATTTGAAATAAATGGCTGCGTGTTTAAACATATTTATTGAACATTGAACAGAATAATACTAAAGAATTGTGTACATTTTATTTGAATATTTTCTTGTTGATTTTGCGTCGATGTCGCCGTCGCCGTTGTACCTCCCGCCTTTGTTGTTGTTGCATGTCTAATCCCAATTTGTGCTTAGGCTTTATGGCGGATGTTACCAGCGAGGCGCTAATTTTTTCGCCATAGCGTGAAGACAGCATTGTAATTGGAGAGAGACGGCTCGTTTTACCGCCGTATTGAAATTTGTCATTTAAAAATTGTATTGTTGTAATTGTCCCATAAAAATTCAGTAATAATTTCCGGTGCTGACACTCTGTCAAAATTTATGCGTGAATGTTTTGTTTTGTTTGTTTTGTTTCATTTAACGTACGATTAAGTACGAATAGTGGGTTACTTCCGCCGCCATTTCACTGTGATTAGACGTTTACATGTGCTGCATCTTCGTTTAGCGAAATTGTATTGTTCCGACAGTATTATTAAGACCACTGTTCGTTCCGACGCTCAATTAAACACCGTTTGTTTAGTGTACCATTAGATTGCGACTACTTTGTTGTATTACAAGTTAGAGAAAGGTGTGTACAATCGCTCTAACCTCAATGTTTTTGTGACTTGCTGTTTAATTGTTATTTTTTTGAGTTTCATTAAATTGTTTTAGATTACTCACTGCTCCGCCCGCGATAGGGGTTGCATGTGCACCACTGATGTTGGTGGACTCTCTGTTTAAGCTGTTTTAGACCATTTATTGGGTAGGTCAACAACCCTTCGGTGTGTTTTTGTTACATCATTACATTATTGTATTTATAGATTCCTGATTAAGTTGAAAACTGTCAACGAAATATAGAATGAATAAAAAAGGTCATTAGAAGTGTATAATTCATCCCGTCCTGCAATTCCCAAGAAAAAATACTGAACGAAGTTACTTAACATCAGGACAAAAAACATTTAATTCATTATTGCTGTCAATATATAATGTTCGCTTCTTTTAATTCTTCAATAATTGAAATAATTTCATTATTATGCCCGGTGTGACCGGCCGATTCAGAAGCTAGGAGAAGCCGTAAGCGATTGGCAAGTTCGTTCGGATTGTCCCAATATTGCAGCTGCACCTTTGATTTGGTTTAAACTGTTTCTGAATATATCCCGAACCAGTTTTCCATGATTTGGTCTACCATACATTCGGCACTTTACCAGCTAATGTAGGTCTGATAATATGCATGTACTTGTACCCTTTGTTGGCAGATATTCGTAATTCCGGATTATATTGCAGTCTAGCAGCATTTGTTCGTCTCAATAGATCTCTGTACTCATGAAGATCTTGAGGTGTAAACTATCCTGGCTTCTTCTTAAATACTAATTCATAGAACCAGGAGTTCCTTTATACTCAAAACCGGCTTAAAACGCTTAGGTTAGGACCAACAAAATCGACTTTGCTATTTCCTATGTAACGATCACCTTCATCTACTCGAACTCCATACTTTTTGTCGAATTTATCCTCAACATCCGTATTATACTCTTCAATGTAAGCGCGAGGTAATCGATGAAATTGTGCTGAGACTGCTTGTACCTCTGGTTGTTTTGGTTTATCATGCGGTATGAATGTCTCATCTGCTTCGTATGATTCATATTTAGAAGCTTTCTTTTTTTTAGAATCTTTCGTAAATGACTCATCTTCTCCGTATGATTGCTCCAGTTTTGGCATGATTTGAACCGTTTGTAACCGATCTGCAATAGCTTTCAAAGGTTCAGTTATTGGTGAATAAGCTGTCTCGGCACTTTGCCTGGATGCAATTTCAGCTTCTAACAATTTAAGCTTATTACGCAATCCTTCACGGACGTGTAATAATTTTTTAGCAAGTTCATTGTCCATGTTGAATGAATTACAAGTTAATTTCAACTGTCCGTTCTAGGTATTAGAGCTGTATATATGTACTGAGCTGTATATACTATGAACTTAAGATCAGACACGGAGGACCTTAGCTCGGCTTACGCCCACCTACTGAACCTACATTACAACCATACGGAAATTTTGGACGAGTCCAGTGCTAATCTAAATATAAGTGAGCTTATGTTTTAACTGCTGAGTTCTTTCTGTGAGGGCTTGTTTGGTTTCTGTGTTTTCGCGAGTTTCTGTATGTTCCGATGTGTAAGTTTTTGAATTTTAAATAATTCCGTCACTGATGTCACTGCGCCATCTATCCATCAATTGTGGCACTTTTTACGTTTGGTTGGTTTCATGCGCTAACTTCATATGGAAGTTTACTTCCGCCGCCATTTCACTGTGATTAGACGTTTACATGTGCTGCATCTTCGTTTAGCGAAATTGTATTGTTCCGACAGTATTATTAAGACCACTGTTCGTTCCGACGCTCAATTAAACACCGTCTGTTTAGTGTACCATTAGATTGCGACTACTTTGTTGTATTACAAGTTAGAGAAATGTGTGTACAATCGCTCTAACCTCAATGTTTTTGTGACTTGCTGTTTAATTGTTATTTTTTTGAGTTTTATTAAATTGTTTTAGATTACTCACTGATCCGCCCGCGATAGGGGTTGCATGTGCACCACTGATGTTGGTGGACTCTCTGTTTAAGCTGTTTTAGACCATTTATTGGGTAGGTCAACAACCCTTCGGTGTGTTTTTGTTACATCATTACATTATTATATTTATAGATTCCTGATGAAGTTGAAAACTGTCAACGAAATATAGAATGAATAAAAAAGGTCATTAGAAGTGTATAATTCATCCCGTCCTGCAATTCCCAAGAAAAAATACTGAACGAAATTATATATTGAGTACACAGCATTCATTTATACAGCTACACACAATCCAGATAGCTTCATTCGTTCCATTTTTGTTCTATCACATCAATTAACATGACCATTGATCGTTTGGGAAGACATTTAATTCATAAGAAATACATTGCAAAACACAGAGCTTTACGTATTGAACAAAAAAGTGATTACGATATTACATTTTCTGGAGATGGCACGAGTTATATTATGTTCTTACCTTGGACATGTCATGCGACCGCTTACAGTAGACGCTATCTTAGAAACGCTGAGTCGGACATTCCGATTGCAATTATCTTCATTCGTGCATATAATATATACTAGCCAGTCTGTATTTAACATTAGAGATGTTCGCTTGTTTTTCAAATTAAATAAACTATTAAAAAGATCTCAAAAGTTCGTAGTTTATATTTGGCGCAGTCGGTAGGACGTTTCGTCGGAATATCCAATTTGTGACAATCCGTGAGTTGCAACTCTTAAACGAAACATCGAAAATCAAAAACTTTGTGATATCGAACTTTCAACTACCCAGTGACCAAGTTCTAAGAAACAGAGGTTATCGAAGATTACCAGGATCCATCGAGGAAGACCAGAATCAATTAGAAAACCAGGCTGATCTATTAATGGAATTTACAGTGGCGATGCTGTAAGTACTTTGTTCATGTCAGACTCCTCTTTATCCCACGTTGAATCAATTGACGATAACAACTCAGATTTAGAGCAACTACTGGATAAGTTTAACAAATTAATTTTAGTAAACGAAAGTAAAATACCAGAAACCAGCAATATGGATGTACCAGTTTTAGATATTAAAAATTTAAGTGTAATTCCGAATTTTGACGGAAACCCTAATAAACTGCATAGATTTATCAATTCCGCTGAAGCAATATTAAACCATTATTTCGATGTAGCGAATAGAGCAAATTTTCAAAATACTTTACTATTAAATGGAGTATTAAATAAGCTCCAAGGTAAAGCGGAAGAAGTAGTAGCAATTAATGGAAATCCTAATGATTGGAATTCTATTAAAAATACATTAATTCAAAACTTTGGTGATCAAAGGGACGAAAATTGTCTAAATCAAGATTTGGTTAATTTAAGACAAAAACAGAATGAACAACCAACTCAATTCCATGAAAGAGTGACACATTTGTTAAATACCATATGTAACTATATAGATTTAAAATGTGAAGCTAATGAACGAGATAGTAAGAGAAATTTCTTTACTAAACAGGCATTAAAAACATTCTTGGCAGGTTTAAGAGAACCATTAGGCTCTACTATACGAGCAATGAGACCGAATACTCTTGCCCAAGCAATGCAATTTATAATGGAAGAAGATAATATTCGTTATTATCAAAGATCACAAATACAGTCTTCATATACCCCTCAAGTCCCTCAACATCAAAATAGGAAGCAGAATTCACATAACAATAATCGACCACCCGTCCGATATCATAATCAACCAAAAGGTTATCAAAATAATCTCCCACAAAATTATCATAGACCTCAATATCCTAAATATGATCAATTCCCACGAGGACCGATCCATATGCAAAAACATCCGTATCCACAACAACAGCACTACCCTACCAATTCGCAAGTATTTGGCAAACCGCACAACGTTTGGAGGCCTAATCAAGTTCCACAAAAAGCTTTGCCCCAACCAACACCCATGAGTGGTGTGAGTTCAAGATCAAATGGAATGCGAATGTATAATACAGAATTATTCGAAAACGAACCATCTTGTTCTTATAATATCCCTATTGATCAATATTATATGAATGATGAAAATCAATATTCTCAAATAGAACAAAATAACCTTGAATTCGAACAGGAACCACAGAATTGTTCAGATAACGAGAATACAAATTTTCAGATAGACACCGATCCAATCAATTTAACTTAGAAGAATGTTATATATTAACGGCAAATCGGAAAGAACTTCCCTATATACAAATTTTAAATCCCCCTTTAAAACTTTTAATTGATTCAGCTTCTACAAGATCTTTCATAAACCCTGATATTGCTAATAAATATTATCGTAACAGAATTATCTATGAACCTTTTGAAGTATCTTCAGTGTACCAGACGTCATATCACGAGCATTGTGCAGATGTTCCAATTTTTGCAGAATTTAATCAAAGTCAATCGTTAAAATTTTATCTTTTCAAATTCCATGATTTGTTTGACGGCTTAATTGGATTAGATATTATGAAACTATTAAATGTAAAATTAGACTTCCCAAATCATAAATTATACACCCCTTACTGCACAATACCGATTAAATATCAACAATCAAATATGCGAGTAAACATTAAAATAAATATTAAACCTCATTGTCGAATAATTAGTAAAATACCTGTAAATGTTCTTGAAGGTGAAATTATAGTTCCTCGACAAATTATACAAAATTGTGAAATACCAGAAACACTTACAGTCGCTGAAAATGGTCTAGCTTTAGTCGAAATTTTAAATAAAACAGACAGAGAAATTAACTTAAGATTGTTACAACCAGTGAAAACAATATCTTTCAATAAAAATAACTTTGAAATCTATCAAACCGATGTACAGCAACCAATCATCAAACATAAATCTAAACATAGAAGAATTAATACGTACTCATCACATGAATTCAGAAGAAAAACATCATATTTTAAAATTATGTAAAAGATATTCTGATATTTTTCATACTGATGGTCAACCTTTAACATTTACCAATAAAATTAAGCACAGTATAAAAACTAAAGACGAAATTCCCGTACACACGAAATCCTATAGGTACCCATTTGTGCATAAGCAAGAAGTAGAACGTCAAGTAAAATCAATGTTAGGTCAAGGAATAATCCGACCGAGTAATTCTCCATGGTCATCACCTATTTGGGTTGTACCCAAAAAGGCAGATGCGTCCGGAAATAAGAAATGGCGAATCGTAGTAGATTACCGTAAGGTAAATGAGAAAACAATCGAAGATAGGTATCCACTTCCCAATATTACTGATGTATTGGACAAGTTGGGTAGGTGCAATTATTTCACAACCCTTGATTTAGCCAGTGGATTTCACCAAATAGAAATGAATTCAGACGATATACCTAAAACCGCGTTCAATGTAGAAAACGGACATTATGAATATGCTAGAATGCCTTTTGGACTTCGAAACGCACCAGCAACATTCCAACGCGTAATGGATAATATATTGCGTGGTTTACAGAACGAAATTTGCCTGACCTATTTAGACGACATTATCGTTTATTCTACTTCCCTACAAGAACATATCGTAAATTTATCCAAAGTATTCCAGAGATTGAGAGAAACTAATTTTAAGCTACAATTGGATAAATCAGAATTTTTAAAGAAAGATGTAGCTTATTTAGGGCATATTATCACAACTGAAGGTGTTAAACCAAACCCCGATAAGATATATGCTATACAAAATTATCCCCTACCAAAAACCAAGAAGGAAATAAAAGCCTTCATGGGTCTCCTTGGCTATTACCGTAGATTTGTGGAGGGTTTCGCACGTATTACCAAACCATTAACTGTTTGTTTAAAAAAGGATTCCAATGTTCTACATACACCTCAGTTTATAAAGTGTTTTGAAGACTGTAAAAATCTATTGACAAACGACCCAATTCTTCAATACCCGGACTTTTCTAAAGATTTCATTCTTACAACCGATGCGAGTAATTATGCTTTAGGTGCAATTTTATCACAAGGCCCTATAGGTAGCGACAAACCAGTTGCATATGCATCTAAAACACTTAACGATTCAGAAATTAACTATAGCACGATCGAAAAAGAGATGTTAGCGATCGTATATGCAACCCAGAAATTCAGACCCTACTTATTTGGACGTAAGTTCACTATCGTCACCGATCACAAACCCTTGCAATGGTTAATGTCTCTTAAAGAACCCCATTCACGTTTAGTTGGATGGCGTTTGAAGTTGGAGGAATTTGAATATAAAATAGTCTATAAGAAAGGCAAAACCAACACGAATGCCGATGCATTATCCCGCATTGAAATCCACACAAAGGAAGTTTTTGACTATAGGAAAGAATGTACCAATATCGACGATAACGATTCTATTGTTGTAAACGTCAGTGAAGCACCAAGATTGCAAGATCTTACAGAAGATGACGAACCATCTTCGGAAGAAACAACTTCCGCAAACGAAAATACCCCAATGTCACCCACTAACACAGTTCATACAAGCTGTGAAGATCCCATTTTATCAATTAAAATATCTGAAAAATGTCTAAACTCTTATGACCATCAGATCATAATTGACTTTGTACTACATTCACCAGCTAAACCTAAAACAAAACAAATTTTCTCTACCAAAAAACGTTCAAATGTTCAATTCTCAATTAGCAATTTAGAGCAGGATGTAATTAGATTTTTCCAAAATTTTATCGACCCTAAATTTACTTATGCCATACATTTTAAAGACGATTCACAGGTACCCAGAATTTGTGAAATTCTAAGAACAAATTTTAAAAATTCGGCTTTTAAATTAATTAAATGTAACGCTGTACTAACAGACGTAACTAACAAGGATGATCAAACTAATACAATAAAAAACTATCACGAAGGCAAGACGAATCACAGAGGAATTTCAGAAACTGAAAATAGAATTAAAAGGACTTATTATTGGCCAGGAATTAAACAAGACGTAACTAATTACATTAATGTCTGTGATAATTGTCAAATAAACAAGTACGACAGAAACCCACCAAATCAAAAATTAATGATAACGCCAACACCATCCAAACCTTTTGAAATAGTACATATCGACACATTTCAAACCCAAGGTCAAAAATTCCTAACAATCGTTGACACCTTTTCTAAATACGCACAAGCATACCCCTTAACAAATCAGTCAGGTATTGAGGTTGTCAAAGCATTTATAATATTTATGTCTCACCATGGATTACCAGCCCTAGTAGTAATGGATAATGGTACTGAACTAAAAAATGTTGTAGTTCAGGAATACTTTAAAACACACAAAATTGATACACATTATATAACAGTTAATTCCCCAAACTCTAACGGATCTATAGAAAGATTCCATTCAACTATTTTAGAACATTTAAGAGTAATTAAGGAAAAGAATAAAGGCAAAATTGAAATTTTAAATCACATGCCGTATGCTATCCTAGGATATAATAATTCAATTCATTCAGTAACAAAACAAAAACCAATAGACATAATAAATGGTCATCTTAATAGCAAAGACCCATTCGATATAAATATTAATGAGAAACTGTATAGTAATTATATCCAAGAACATCGAGATACTACGAAAGAAATATATAAAAATCTTAATGAAAAATTAATACAAAGGAAGGAACACGTAATTGAAGCTCGTAATCGTGAGAAACATAACCCTTTACACTATGCACCTGAAACAGAAACCTATCGGAAAATTAAGTCGGGTAATAGAAATAAATTAGCCCGAAAATTTAATAAAGAAACCGTTGTGGAAGATAAAGGTATTACAGTTAACACACAATTTAATAAAACACTTCACAAGCAAAATTTAAAAAGGCCCAAAACTAACAAATCCAAATTATTACAGGTGCCAAGTAGCAGTAGTACTACTAATGATGATACTATCAACGAAGCAGCAGGAAGTTCAAATAACCAATCTTAACAAAAATTCCGGAATCCTTCCCTATAAATTAGGCCCAGCCAGAATTAAATCAAAATCGCATACTTTTATACATTACTATGATCTGGAACCGATACATAATGAAATAAAGATAGTAAAGGAAGAATATAACAGCATAACTGATGCAATTCGCAATAAACTTATAAATCCACAAATTGCCCAGCTAGAAAACTTTTATAAACCAATCTGGTTTCAATTAAATACTGTTCAACAAAAATTTAACTCTTTAATGCCAAACATGAGAATTAAAAGAGGACTTATTGACGGTCTTGGTTCTATAATAAAAAGCATTACGGGTAATTTAGACGCTAATGATGCCATTCAATACGATCAAGCTATTAGAGACTTACAAAATAACAACAAAGAAATTGTTCAAAAATTAAATAAAGAAATTTCTATTACTACTCAAATCATTGATAACTTTAATGTCAGCGTAACTGCCATACACCATAATCAACAAGTTATTACTGCAAGTATTGACAAATTAAATGCAGAAATCCATACATTTGTATATGATTTTACATATTATTTGAAATTTAGGAATTTATTAGACCAACTGAATTTAACTTTAAACTTGATATTACAATTACTCGTAGATATTGAAAACGCTATAACGTTTGCTAGATTAAATACATACCATAGTAGCATATTAAAATTAGACGAAATGGAATCCATATTAAATACGGTTTTGAAATATTATTCTGTTGACGAATTAATGTTTCCAAATTTACCCACAGATATACATAATTATTATGACATATTAGACATCGAAGCTTACTATTCTAATCGTAGAGTTATTTTCGTCATCCACTTTCCCATTGTACACCCCGATACTTATACCTATTATCACCTTTATTCCATTCCCACCGAAAATAATACAATTCTGGTACCACCAAATACCTATCTGGTCATGAACAAAGCATCTTATCAATATGCGTCCTCACCATGTGTAAAACTCCACACGGAATACTATTGTACCGATGAAGATTTGATAAATGGTATTAAACACGAAGATTGTATATACAACCTATTACAAGTATCATCCACACTTGGAAGTTGGACCTACACGCCGGTACAAATATCAAAATCAATCATAGAGCAAATCGATCAGGCCAACTACATTGCAATATTCCCTGATCATACAAAGATACACACCATTTGCAATCGATCAGATTTCACTACATTAAAAGGAAGTTACCTGTTAACCTTACCAACCGGATGCCGCTTCGAGACCGATGATTTAACGTTTATCAACAACAACGATATTGTCTATGGAAATCCAATGTTATTACCAGAAGTAAAGATTCCCAGTAGACCCACAACTGAGAGGACGATGAAAATTCAGCTTCAGGACGTGAACCTTGACCAAATTCACCAAATCCAAAAGGAACAACGTAATTTACATCATTTGGAAATAACCAGCAGTAATCCAACAATAACCAGTCACGTAATATCATATACGTCATTATTATTGGCCATTGCCGTTACCGGATACTTCGTCCTTCAATGGTTAAAAAATAGAAGAAGCCGAACGGAAGCAGCCCAAACGGAGCAGCCCCAAGCAGCCCCAATGCAGCAGCCCCTAGCAGCCCCTACGGATCAGCACCAAGCAGCTACACCGAACGAGCCGGCTCGGATATTTTTCACCCGCTGAAAAATATACCTCAATCTGGTGATGGAGGAGTTATATTATGTTCTTACCTTGGACATGTCATGCGACCGCTTACAGTAGACGCTATCTTAGAAACGCTGAGTCGGACATTCCGATTGCAATTATCTTCATTCGTGCATATAATATATACTAGCCAGTCTGTATTTAACATTAGAGATGTTCGCTTGTTTTTCAAATAAAATAAACTATTAAAAAGATCTCAAAAGTTCGTAGTTTATATTTCACGCTTTCATCCACAGACAATTTAATAATTAACAACAAGGGTTCCACGGATCTCTATCAAAATCGTGTTTACCAAGGAACTATAAAACTTGTGAACGTTCCTCCAAGCATGACACTCATCATCAACGGTGCTGTCGTTATAGATCCTATTGGATATAAAATTAAGCCTGGTGACTTGTTTTCCGTGAGATATATTTCAAAACGTACAAGACCTAAAGAATCCTACTTTGTTGAAATATTACTATCCAACGATGAGTTCAGTTAAAAGGGATTTGATCAATGAAATTCACGCTCCTGTACGAATAAATTTTCCAAGGCGAAAAGTTATTATCAAAGGATTAAAGCATAGTTTGCAAGCGGACTTGGTTGAAATCATTCCATATTCAACAGAAAACAAAGGATATAAGTATATATTAGTTGTTATTAACACATTTTCCAAATATGCGTGAGCTAAACCGTTGAAGACCAAAACTGGTTACGAAGTTTCAGAACAGATGAACAAGATTTTTTCTCGAAAAGAGACAGAATATACCGAAGAATCTTCAAACCGATATGGGGAAATAATTCTACAATGCATCATTCCAAAACTTAATGAAACGTTATGGAATAAACCATTACAGCACATACTCCAGTCTGAAAAGTTCAATCGTTGAAAGGTTGAATCGAACGTCGAAGGAAAAACTGTGGAAAGAGTTTTCCATGCAGGGGAATTATCGATTGAATTTACTACCGGAAATAGTGAAAACCTATAACAATACTGTTCACAGTACAACTGGATTTAAACCAGTAAAAGTGAATCATAAAAATGCTAAAACCATTCTTAAAAGTACATCTAATTCCTTAAAAGTTATGGATCCTAAACATGCAAAGTTCAAGGTTGGCGACTACATTCGCATCAGTAAACATCGTCAAGCCTTCACTAAAAACTATACACCAAACTGGTCTAATTAAATTTTCACCATCTCTAGAATTCAAAATACATTTCCCAGAACTTACCTGTTAAAAGATTCACTAGGAGAAGAAATATTAGGAGGTTTTTATGAATACATGCATAAGGTTCTACATCCGAACGTTTTTTGGTTGAAAAGATTATTAAACGAAAAGGAAACAAAGTCCTCGTCAAATGGATGGGTATCAGCGATGCACATAATTCCTGGATAGCGAAAAACAATGTATTGTAAACGTCAATTGTTTTTGGTAAAATTAATAAAACACTGTTTTTCATTCTGAACGTTTTTTATTTACCAGTTATTTATACCGCTGTATACGAGATTAGTTATTTTCATAGAACATAGTTACTAATTCATCTAACACTAAATTTGCCTCAGTATTTAGAATTTTATAGTATCCCCATGCTAATGTAATTGTCATTGAGAAGGTATCGTTTATCATCTTTCGCTGATAACGCAATTTTGTTCTTCAATTCAGTGTACATTGTATGTAAGTATGATCGGAATACATACATTTTCTTAGGTACCCCCCCTCATTCACAATCCGCTTACAGTCATCTACAGTTAAGTGTTTGTCTATAACATACTTTTTCACTCCTTTAGCTTTTTTAACATCTTCTGTAACATTTAAATCTTTTCCGGCAACTTGTATGCAATAAGCTTTGGCACCTGTAACGTAAAATGATTCAATTATTCGTCCACCATACTCATCTTTCATTTTACCTATAATGGACTTGTTTCGTGGAATTTGATGAATATTAGACATAGGGTAATTAGAGGTATCAAATTTATGAACATTCTCTTTGATATAATTGTAAACATTATCAGCTTTAATAGATACAATTAAAGAATCTGTATCTGTATATAAGAGACATACACGATCTCCATACGTCGTTTTAAGGAAATCATAATAGAAATCATACATAACACGTTTGGAAATTTCCAATACGCTGAAACCTACATACAATGGTTTCTTGTAATGAACTTAATGAACTTCTACAATTTTCATTTCAACCGCAACCAAACTTTCATTAAAAATTTTTGCCGACTTAAAATTCGGTTTCGCTATAAAAACCTCTGCTACAACTTTTCTTTGTCGTGACTCGAAATGCGTTAATAACTTTATGTCTACCCGATTCTCCACATTCTCCATGGTCTTGCCGAATATGCTGTTGTTCATTAATTTGTAAAATTTTTTGATAAATTCATTTATACCTTCATTTCTTCTACTGGTGTTAAAATCTATATAAGGTTTTAACCAATTACTTTGCTCGAATTTGAGAATTCGATAAATTTGTCCAAGTTCAAGTCCATGCTCTATACACTGAATTAAATTTGAATAATGAATTATATACTTAGTTTTTGAAGACAAAGTGTTTAATAGTTGACGATTTTTTGAACCTAAGGGTGTTGTGCTTTCCGCACAGAATGGAAAATCATTATGATCGTCATGTAAATTAGCGGGATAATCCAAGTCTATTTCCAACACATAACCAACATTAGGATCATTATGCATGTTTGCAACGTTTACAGTATCGATTTCTTCTTTCGTTAACTATCGAAATGATCCTAGAGGAAGATTTTGACACGTTGCATGCCCATATAAATTTGTAGCATCTAAATATAGAATGTATGATGTTTCCTTTGTATCATCATAATTGGTAAGAAATGGATTATTTGCTATTTCTTTTCGTTTCGTGCACATACTAACACCTCCTCGAATACCATTTTGAAAAAATAATAACATGTCAATATCTGTTACAATAACATGTCCGCCCCCAACCTTGGGGCGGTAAAATACTGTGCCGGATCAAGTTTATAATCTTTCATACATATATCGCGGAAATTTTCAAAAACATCGGCTAAAAGAAGCACATCCGCTGTTAAATATACATCTGCGTAATCGCCAAGTGTTTTACATTCAAATGTACAGCCGTGGAAAATTCTATGGTAACACGCCCGCCGCTAGTGTACACCAAACGTAGGTCGGAGATTGTCGGTCGTCGTATACCTACCTGGTAGTCATAAAACCGAAGGGTCACTTCTGTTTCATTTCATTTTAAGTTTTCTGTATATAGATGGTATGATCGTATTTATATGATATATTTTCGATATTCGGAGCGAAACTGCCGCTCGTAGCTAAAGATAGTTATTCGATAATATTTTTGTTTCGATATGCAATTGCAGTATTATTTCATTTATACTAAAATACATAGTAACGTTAGTTATAATTGTAAAAATTTTAATTAAGCACATATTAAAATACTTCATCAACAGGGCTACGTCGGTTACTACTACCGATTACTACATCCGATATCCGCTGTCAATAGTTTTTAAAGGAGGTAATTCCAGATAGGAAGTTCATCTAATTGAAAAAACTCATTTTTCTCGGTTTCTACTTTGTCGCAGACCGAAATAATATACTTTTATCTCAAAATGATTTATATTTATTCAATTTACGTTATGGTAAGTAATGAAAATTGCATATAATTATGTATTCAACAAAAATAATATAAATATAACATGAGTATAGTATAGATAAAAATAATAGATAGATGTATAACAGTAAAAAAATGATATTTGTAATAACATAACATAAATATAAGTAATAACATAAAAACAAACATTTAATAATATAGGAATAACATAAACATGTATTACATAAGAAAAGTGTTCTGTTAGGTTGGAGGTTGATATAAATTTGCAGGAGTGCTTTTATTTCATATGTTGTTGAGGTTGGTATGACCTGATGTTTTAGGAAATGATACATTTATGACAATCTAAACGGAACATATGTATCGTCAGTTTGTTGCACTAAGAAAACAAGCAAAATCTTTTGTTGTTGTATCAGCCAAAATCGATTTAATTGTGGTTGTCTAACAAATTATCTCGTAAAAGAATATTCTGATTAAATATAATTCGACCCATGCAACGAAGACTATCGTAGCTCAAGTGCAATCCCTATGTAGTTAGTAGTATAGTCTTCGTTGCATGGGTCGATATGTATAATATACCTATATTATGCAAAGACAACCATCAACCCACAACAACTGTTTCAGGTTGTCGAACGTATTGCATAAAATATTGGTTTTAGGTCGCACTACATTTTTATCATGTTTCATTTTAAATTACATATAATTTTTAAATTGCAATTTAATTAAACTAATGGACGTATTTAACGACCTTTTAGCTACTCATTATAATTGATAGAGGTTTGGACTGTATTGCACATTTATTTACTTAAGTGTTTAAAATGTATTATAAAAGGAATATTGTAGCATTGCTGTTTTATTTGAAGGATACGCAGCTAGTTTCTTCCAATTATTTTATTGCGTGTATATACTTTTTAACAAAACAGCTAACATTACTAATTACAGGTTCAGTCGTAATCTCTCTTGTCAAACTTCTCACAGTCATCCCATCCTGTTACCCTAGTAATGGATATAATTTCCTTATATACTCCCCCTCTGGTCCGCCAAAACGTCCTCGTTGGTGGAGCAGGATTTACGGAGACTACCTTGTGGCCGACCTCTTCTACGCAATGGGTGAGTCGGTTTAGGCAGTTTCTTCGCACTACTTATCTTATTCGGCGTCAAATCGGATGTATGATAACAACCAATGCAATTATCGGGTTCTTCCAGAGTAGCTATTTCGTAACTTGTTTGGGATCTTATTTCTTTTATTACGTATGGGCCATCCCTTTTTGGTTCAAATTTAGCACAAGTCCCTTCCTTGGAACTACTTAGAAAATGTGTTTTAACCATCACCAAGTCTCCGCATTTGTAAGTCGGCGCATCACGACGCTTGTTATCCGCATACTTTTTCTACTTATCTTGCTCTCTTTCAGT
Organism: Melinopterus prodromus; assembly: GCA_964023965.1. Lineage (NCBI taxonomy): Eukaryota > Metazoa > Arthropoda > Insecta > Coleoptera > Scarabaeidae > Melinopterus > Melinopterus prodromus. The sequence continues at coordinate 31,622,502 of OZ030394.1, read as the reverse complement.
TAGGTATCGTGCTTCTGTTAACACGTCGGCTAATTTTCGCAGATATGGCGTTACTTGAGGAACAAAGTTTTCTGCATCAACAATCGCTCCTAAGTCCCGAGTAACGTCGTCTGGTGTTCTCAGTTGTCTAGCAAATGTTAGGAAGGCAGGAGATTGTCCTGTTGACTTACACACTGCTGTGTTCATGGCAAATCTTACCATAGGTAGTTTGTCTGCCCAGTCAGAGTGCTTTCTGCCTACCAATATTGCTAGTTGTGCCTTTATATCTCTATTCTTCCTTTCTACGGGATTAGCTTCTGGATGATACAATGGAATGAACGATTGTTTGATTCCCAAACACTATGTTATTTTCTGCATAACAGCACTGACAAATTGCACTCCATTGTCAGAAATCGTTTTCCTTGGTGTCCCGTATCTTAAAACAATTCATTAACTAATATCTTGGCACAACATTCGGCGGTGGCATCCGCTAATGGAAATAATTCTACCCATCGCGATGCTAAGTCTTCCACAACAAGGATCCATCGGTGCCCATTTGGTGTAATAGGTAATGGGCCAAATAAATCAATGGCAATAACCTCAAATCTTTGTGAAGTTGTTGGCGTTCGCAGCAATCCAGCAGGTTTAGCGTTGCTGGGCTTGTAACGCTGGCAGTCCACGCATTTTGCCACGTGGTCTGAAATTTGTTTTCGCATTCCTAGCCAAAAGTAGCGATTAGCGATCCTATGGTATGTCTTTTCAAATCCATAATGTCTGGCAGTTGGGGCATCGTGATATTCATACAACACTCGTTTTCTTCCATCTGCTGGCACAACAAGTTGGGGCTCTTCGGATTCTAAGTCTGGAGCAAACCGGTACAAAACCCCATCTGTCATAATATATCCTCGTTCTGTCCAATTCGGTAGATCCGAGGTTTGGTCTTCAAATGCTCGAATTATCTTTCCTATTTCTGGATCAGTTAATTAATCTTGTCTAACTTCGGTTGTATTCCTTCTTGGTACGTCAACAATAACCGTGCAAGCGGTTGTTTCACATGGTGGTCTCGTCAACGTATCTGCGACAATATTTGCCTTTCCTGGAGTATATATCACATCTAAGTCGTAGTGTTGTAGAATCAACGCCCATCTAGCATCTCAAGTCTTCCAGATGGTGACTTAAGGGACATAAGCCAACGTAGAGGTTGATGATCTGTTCCAGATGGTTGCCTCGACACGCGAGTGGATCCATATTTATTGGAAACGTCTGCATAAACAAAAGGTGTTGCGGCTCCCCCTGGAGAAAACACATCTCTGCATTTTTTAAATCGCTTGCCCAATCTATTTCTCACATTACTATTTGATTTCATACCCTCATCATTTCTAAGCTTTGAGGATATTGCTGAAAGTCCATTTGATGCAACTTCGTCTATTTGCTTTGCAGATATTTGAGGTAATACGTTTGTGTTAAGATCTACGTCAACGTCACTGGATGATACAGATTCATCAAACTGGGCAGTACATTTTGCGAGAGTTCCGGTAACGAAAGCAGGCACGGTCCTCTCAGAAGTGTCTATACGTGGCGACAATAATCTCTGCAAAATCTCAGCTTGGGACTGCTGGAGAGCTGCTAAAATAGTGGCCAACTGTTCTTGAGTCATGACCACTTGTTGAAAAGCTGGCGAGTGCTCCTGTGGCATGACTCCTCGTTGAGGTCCACTACTTCCTTCTCCATGAGTAGCATCTTCAAACATGTCATCAATCTTCCTTTGGCGCATATTGAACGTAGAAAAAAAAATTTCACCTTGCTGTCAGATTATTTGTCACTTTCTTGGTCTAACAAGACAGATAATGAGATTACGGCCCCACGTTGGGCGCCAAATTGTAGCGTTGCTGTTTTATTTGAAGGATACGCAGCTAGTTTCTTCCAATTATTTTATTGCGTGTATATACTTTTTAACAAAACAGCTAACATTACTCATTACAGGTTCAGTCGTAATCTCTCTTGTCAAACTTCTCACAGTCATCCCATCCTGTTACCCTAGTAATGGATATAATTTCCTTATAATATTCATATTTATTATATGTCCAACATTTTTTCCCGCAAAAAATATTTTTAGAAACTAAATGTCATTCAGAGTAAAACTTTTCATATGGACCTAATTGTTATTCCAAATCCTTAAAAAGTTACAGCACACTTGAAATATTAGCAGAATAAATTTTTATATAAAATATAATTCCCGGGGTAATGCCACTGATTTTCTAATTTAATCGTTTGTATTACCAATTGTTATGCAGCAACGGATAACTTTGAATACAACCATTTTATGTTTCTTTTACAAATTTTCTGGTGTTCAAATTGAGTTGGAGGATTTTTAAAATAGCAATTCATTCCAGAGATTTTGTCGTTTCCATACCCTACATAATAAATAATATAGTTCAATTGATTATTTAATATTAAGGTAAATAACAATTTAATAATAATAAAATAATCAACAAAACCAATAGCACGCAAACATTTTAACAAAACACTGTTATATTTACAATACGCGTATTCATACCCAACACTCTGGATACCACCATTGCAGAACCTAACAGCGCTGCCTCCGAGGACGATTGGGTTTCAGCCAGCCGTATTGCAGACAGCGCCAGACTAAGGTGGGCCATTCAGAGCTTCTCACCCTTCAAGTCTCCAGGACCAGATGGTATCTTTCCAGCCCTGCTACAGTGGGGACTTGAAACGATTGAACCACATCTGCTGGAGATCATACAAGCGTGCCTGGCGCTGCGTTACGTCCCAAAACGTTGGCGTGAAGTTGCAGTCACCTTCATACCTAAGCCCGGAAGACAGGACTACTCGGTACCAAAGGCTTTCAGACCCATTAGTATCTCCTCTTTTTTTGTGAAGACTATTGAAAGACTTTGCGACAGATATATCAGGGACACAGCACTCTTAGCGAGACCACTGCACCCTAGCCAACATGCCTATACACAAGGAAGATCCACTGACACTGCACTATACAGTGTGACAAAGCAAATAAGCTCCTCAATTGACAACGGGGAATCCACATTGGGTGTGTTCATCGACATTGAAGGAGCCTTCGATAAAACCACCTTCCGTTGCATCCAGGAGGCTCTGGCAGAGCGTGGCGTGGCGCCGACCGTTAAGGGCTGGATCCATGCCATGTTCTCGCAAAGAATAGTGAGCCTCAAGACGTGCAACACAACACTCAAGGGAAGAGTCGCGGGAGGCTGTCCACAGGGAGGAGTGTTATCACCACTTTTGTGGAACCTTACCCTTGATAGCCTGCTTCAAGAATTAAATGGCCAAAGATTCGAGACCGTTGGCTACGCTGATGACCTTGTCATACTCATCAGCGGAAAATTTCACAACACACTTGCCGAAAGAATGCAAGTGGCGCTAAAACACGTCGAGGACTGGTGCAAAGCTCACTCGCTTTCCGTTAACCCAGCCAAGACAGAAATGATACTCTTCACTAGTAAGAGGAAACACGGCAATTTCACACCACCAAGGTTCTGCAATAGCGAACTGAAACTGTCTGAAGAGGTCAAGTATCTCGGTGTGACCTTCGACAGGAAATTAAGCTGGAAAGCACACCTTGAGCAAAGACTGAAAAGGGCAAGAATGGCTTTCGGTCAGTGTCGTAGAGCCGTGGGGAAAACCTGGGGTCTCTCACCACAGATCACACTGTGGATATACACTGCCGTTATCCGTCCTATGCTCACGTACGGGGCGATTGCGTGGTGGTCTAGAGTCAAGCTGACCACAACCAAAATCAAACTGGCACAAATTCAAAGACTTGCTTGCCTCGGCACAACCGGGGCAATGAGCACAACCCCAACTGCTGCGTTGGAGTACATGTTGTACTTGCCACCACTTGACTTCTTCATTGAAGAGGTGGCCCTGAAAACACTATTCAGGCTTCGCACGGTGGGCTACATAAAAGTAGGCGACAAGGGCGGCATGTGGGGCAGTCTATGGAGTAGTGCAACGGAAGTTGTGCCGCTTCTCGACTACCGTACGGACTATATTCCACCTTGTTAAGTCTTCAACAAACCCTACCTTCCCAAGGACATACCGCAGGTAAAGGGGAACACCTCGAGCCTGAAGATATACACAGACGGCTCCAGGAAAGATAGTGGTACTGGCGCTGGCATTTTCTCTCATGACTACCAGCTAAGACAGTCCATCCCCCTAGGCAAGTATCCTTCTGTAACGCAGGCGGAAATCTTTGCCATAAAAACTGCCGCGGTGTGTATTCTCAGCTCCGACAAGATTGGGAGTAACGTAACGATCTATACAGACAGCAGACAATCCATCCTCTCATTAAGTCGTTGCAGGTTTACCTCCGATTTAGTCTTGGATTGTCATAACACCCTTGTGGAGGCGTCCAGACACAACAAGGTCAACCTCATATGGATAAAAGGGCATTCTGAGGATAAGGGCAATCGGCACGCTGATAAACTAGCAAGAAGAGCTGCCAACGGATTGGTAAGCTCGCCGGAACCCTTTCTACTACCCACTAATAACCTTCTGCTACAATCATTGAAGGACCTCACCCACAAGAAATTCATCCGACAATGGGAGAATCTACCTGGCTGTCACCAAGCTAGGGAAGGGCTCCCTCGCTCCTCCAGCATCACTGCTAGGAAATTTACACAGCTGTCCAGACAAAACCTACGTTTAATTACGGGTATTCTCACGGGTCACTGTGGTTTACGGAAGCATCTACACGTGATGCATCTCGCTGAAACGTCTATATGTCGAGCTTGTGATCTAGAGGATGAGACGGTAAAACACATTTTCTGTGAATGCCCAGACCTGGTTGAACACAGGGAACGCTTGCTGGGGGATCCATGGCCAACCATGGACGGAATCAGGAACGCACCTCTGAGCTGCGTCCTAGCCTTCGTTAACTACCTAGGCTGGTTGACACAGCCAGAGTGAGCGTAGGGGGAGGCACAAGGGGCCCAATGGGGCCTGGGTGCCACGAGGATTATCCTTGACCTCCAACACCCTACATACATACATACATTCATACCCAATGCACTATAATAATGATTTTAATCATACAAAAGCAAACTTGCCGATATATTTAGTTCATTAGCGATCTCTCCTTTTTTTCTGCCAAGTTCCCAAAGGGTGGCGATTCTTGCACGATCTTCAATAGACAGGTGATAGGGCATTGTAACTCTTCGAAATTGTGTGTCGATGGCACGAAGTCACAACGTTATGTGATACATATTTTCAATATTTGCCTAATTTGCGGAAAGGCCAGCAAAAAAGTAAATTAAGGAACAAAACGCGACCCGTAGTGTAATAAAAATACCTACCATTGTGCTTGATCGTCCGGTAGGTCGGCCGCAATACAAAATATTATACAAGGAACTAGTGGACTTGAAACTTTTGCAATACGGCGAAAACGATTGACTAACATAAATATAGATTGAAATTTCAATGATTTTATTATATAATTTTTTCAAAGTTATCTGCATATCGTTCTGATGTGATATCATTCATATTGGGTTGTAAATCCTGCCCTTACATGTCACACATAAAAGAAAATTGTATCTGAATGTTATTATAGAACGTAAAGATATAATTTTAATAAACATAAAAATAACAACATTTTTATAATTAAGCTAAAATGCTGAATAACACTGTAGTATCAGTTCTAAAGGGCATATCTGCAGCAAAGTAGAAACCGGGGCAAATACGATTTACAACTACATGCAAAAAATACATTAAATATTACAGTGCACTTTTGTCAGTTTCGGATATCGGAAACATATAAATAGACGAAATTCGATTTCATTCCATAGATACAGAAAAATAAAACGAAACGAAACAAAAGTGACCCTTTGGTTTTATGACTTTAGCAGGTAGGTATCCGACGACCGACAATCTCCGACCTACGTTTGGTGTACACTAGCGGCGGGCGTGTTACCATAGAATTTTCCACGGCTGTACGCCAGACATGTTGGGCACGTTCATAATTTTTCGCATCTACGCTTCTATCCGACAATATATCAAAAAATTGATCAGCAGTAGGCAGTTGCGGATAATCTAATTTTTGCAATGAATCTACAAAAGAATATGGAAAAATTCCTTTCTGTCGAAGTAGCATAAATTTTGTATCGTCTTTTATATACGTTCTTAATTCTCTACAACTATTATCTACCAAATACGATGCTAATTTCTCTAACTATGATGCCATAAACTTAAATGAATCTAAAAATCTAAGTTTTACAAATAATTTTTTCAATTTTCCTCTAGCATCAATCATTAGTCCAACACCTATTTGTTTTGTAAATGAAATGTATTTTTCTTTATTTTGAGCAATAGAATAGATGTTATTCGTTCTTGTTTTAACGCCATTGTTTTCACAAATAGATGAGAGTCATAATTACTTAGATTATGAAAAAACTGATACAAATTTTGGAATTTTGTTGTGAATGTTGCAGATGGAATGTGTAACACCTCTGAAAGCTTCTGTTAGGTGGTCATAGTCACATACCTTATCCTTAACATCCACAAATTTATCACAAATATGACATGTATTTGTCTCACTGAATAAACGATTTTCCTCATCAGTTAATTTCTTCATTGGTTTTACTATACCCAAATGTTTTTTGTAGATTCTCTGCACATCGCTTTCTAATTGATTCATAAATTCTGTAGCGGCATGCTTCCCTCTGTATTTTACAAATTTGGATAATGAATCATCATACGAACATTTAATATAATATGCAAAGGCGTAAGGTTCGTGCTCATAACATTTGGTTGTAAATGAAGTTGACTCGTCTAATTCTCTATCATTATTATGGGTAGGTTTCAACAATCCGTCGTGTGCCGCCGACTGCCGACCGCCGACCGCCGACCGCCGACGTGTGCTGGTGCTAGCTGACGGATACGGTCGCGGTTGTTCCGGTCAACTACAAAAGTACCTGACGGAGGAGTTTTCTGTTGAGGGTTTATGTAAGCCGAACGCATCGTTGGACGCGGTGGCAGATGATATAACTTCGCTATGTGCCGGTTACAGCAAGAATGATACAGTTGTTCTTATGGGCGGAATCGAAAATGTTTTAAGTAACACAAAGGTTTATTCAGAAACAATTCGGGAAATTAAACTGATCGCGCGTAAGGTTAATCTAATTTACATTAATGTGCCTTTTGAATCAAATAATAATAGACTGAACATTAAGATAAATGGTTTTAACATGAATATGTTTGATGCACTGCATAATGTATGTACATATCTTGATGTGAACTCCTTTTTTGGAAGATTTGACAAAACCATTCACGGTTTTCAGTGCAGTAGGTCTGGTAGAATTAAGATGTGTGATCGTATTTGTAGGAGTATTGTACATGTTAGCTCAGCGTTGGACTCTGGATTTTCAGTGGTAGATAACTCATTGTTAAGTGTTGATGGTCAAGGTGGGCGTGGCGTTGGTCAGTCTTTTTTATGGAATCAGCAAAGGCAGGGGAGGGGCGGGAAGTAATGAAGCAATTTAGAATCTTTTATACGAATATACAGTGCATTAGAAACAAAACTGACGTTCTTGAAGCATACCTTATAGATAAAGATTTTGATATGTTGTGTTTTGCCGAATCTTGGTTAACCCAAGAAGAATCTCCGAATATAAAAATATTGAATTACGAGCCGTGTTCATTTTTCAGTAGAAAGCTTCATGGGCATGGAGGGGTCATAATCATGGCAAATAATGATATTCAATACGAAAGTTTGCAAAGGGTCATTGGTTAGTCACGCGAAATTCACTTTGAGATTGCTGGAATCACAATAGCTAATTTCAATATGGTTTTGCTAACTGTATATAGATCACCATGCGGGGATTTTGATGTATTTGTTGACCTCTTGGAGGAATGCCTATCAGGATTTAAACCGTCTGAAAAAATAATCATTTGCGGAGATTTTAATGTCAGATTTGGTTCATCTGATAAAAGTGCTAGGTTATTGATTGATAGTTTAGCAACATTTGGGTTTGCGCCTATGCTGGATGTTGCTACACGAGCTGACAACTGCATTGACAATGTGTTTTTTAATTTTGCAACAGTTGATCATGCCGCAGAGACAGGTGAAAAATTCTGTGACCATCTGAGCATCTCCATCCGGTGTAATATAGTGTTAAAGCAGGAGAACACAACTAACATAACAATCAGACCAATAACTAATGCTGGGAAACTGGCATTTTATAACTATGTTTCGGAAATTAACTGGGACTTTCTTTCTAATAACGCGTTGTGTGCCGGTGATAAGTTTGAACTGTTTATGGATGCACTTTTGTACGGCTTTAATGAAGCTTTTCCAGAGAAATCCGTTAAAGAAAAGCAACTCAGCTCAGCAAATACTTGGTTCACAGACGAAAAATAACTATGTTTAATGATATCTATGCCCTAACAAAGTCAGATCATATAAAGGAACAACTCAAAGAACTCAACAGATTGTATAAAAACAAAATTAGTGAATCTAAAAACAATTGTAATAGTAAACTCCTAGCAGACTCTCACTTCTCTTGTAAATCTATGTGGCAAGTTATTAATGCACAAAGAACTAATAGGAAAAGGAACGAGGCGGCTCTATTTTCTCCTGACTATGTCAACAATTATTACGTTCATGAACCCTACAACATAATCAGTCAATTACAAGCACCACTTGACATCGACAGTGCGGTGGTCGCTATTGATAATACACAAAGCTGTGCCCTCTCTTTGGAACCTGTTACTTACATAGAGATGCGAGGTATTATAGACTCTATAAAATCAAAGACTACCCGGGATATCTATGGCTTCAGCACGTGTGTTTTTAAAAGTATAAAGGACCTGATTATAGTACCATTAACCAAGTTAATAAATCAATTAATTGCTGAAAATATTTTTCCGGACTCGCTTAAAGTGGCACTTGTTATTCCAATTTATAAGAAGGGGAACAGGCGAGAAATTAAGAATTATAGGCCAATATCACTGTTACCTGTTATATCCAAAGTATATGAAAAAGCCATAAAAATCAGAATTTCCAATTATTTTGAAAACAACGGTTTATTTACTGAGTCGCAGTGGGGTTTTAGGCAAAGTAAAGGCACCGTGGATGCTATCCGTGGGTTTGTTGAGCACACCATTGACTCCTTTGAAAAGGGAGAATATATGGTAGGTACTTTTTGCGACGTCAGCAAGGCGTTTAATTGTGTACAGCATGATATACTGCTGGCAAAACTACGCAGATACAATTTTGATAATGGCACTTTGGCGTTGATTAAGTCTTACCTCGCCAATCGAACGCAGGTTGTTAAATGTAATAGTAGCTTTTCGGAGAAAATAGCGGTGTCGGTGGGAGTCCCTCAGGGATCCGTCCTTGGGCCGTTATTTTTTTTAATATATGTCAATGATCTACCGACCGCCATAGACAAGGGATCCGTAATTTGTTATGCCGATGACACGACGCTCTTGTACAGCAGCCCAAATTTTGAGGATGCTATTGGTATCAGTGCCACGGCGAGGGAAGATGCTGAGCGATGGTTTGGCTGTAACCAGCTTAAACTAAACCCAGACAAGACCTCAACTATCGTGTTCTCGCTGCGTAAATGTCCTAACACCGATAGTCAGCAGCATGACGCAGATGTTAAGTTTTTGGGAGTGCATTTGACTCCGACCTTTAGTTGGGACAAGCACATCTCTGCCGTTTGCGCTAAGCTGGGTGGGAACGTCTTTGTTTTGAGACTACTGAGCCGCAGCGTCCCTGTTTGTGTTTTGAGAACGGCTTACTTCTCATTATGTCAGTCGGTGATGGAATACGCAATCTTGGTCTGGGGGTTTTCTGCGTCATGGGAAAGAGTTTTTCGCTTACAGCGACGGGCGGTGAGAATTGTCGGCGGCATCGGGTACAGGGATGAATGTCGAAATTTGTTTGTTGCGCTAAAACTGCTAACATTCCCGTCCCTGTACATTTTGAAGTGCTTAAACTTTGTGCACGCTAATGCCGATAAGTTCAGTGCCAATGGCAGTTTTCACCATTATAACACAAGAGCTGGGACGCAACTCCGGCCAAATTTCTACAGACTTACAGGAAGCCAAAAAAGCCTGAATTATATTGCCTTAAAATTTTTTAATAAATTACCACGACATGTCACCATCTTGCCGGATAAGCTTTTCAAGTCAACTTGTTTAGCGTTCCTGTTAAGTAGACCATATTACTCGTACACTGAGTTTCTGGAGGACAGGGTAGAGCTTAAATGTTTTGGTGTCTAATTTATTTGACTTTGTATTATTGTTTCAATTGTTTTCTTTTTATAAAAGTGTTTGTGTTGTGTTTGCTGCTGACGCTTCAATGTGTTTATGAGTATGTATATATATTTTCTTTTTTCTACATGTATGATTTTGGACGAGTGTATGTAATTTTTACTTTACACAATAAAATTATGAATCCTTCAAAATCAGCATAGATAACAAACGGCACCTTCAATTGTTTTTCCTAATTTTCAAATTGTAAAATATTGTCCTTCACTGTTTCCCCGTACTTATTTATTCTTAGCGATTCGGTTGGTAAAACCGCGTTAACACGTTTACAATCTTCCCTCATGTGTCGTTCCAATTTATTTTCTTCTGAAAAATATACCAAACACCCTTCACAAATATATTTTTCATGGCCATTTCGCGATAACTGACTAGATACAAGTCGTGACAAATTTTTAATCCAACAGTAATGATTATTACCACTATCGTCACTTGTGATTAACAAATTTACATGCGCATTTTGTCGACTTTCTGTATAATGCAATGGTCCTACTACAGTATTCGTAACGAGATCATTCTCGAATGTTGCTTGTAAACCATAAACATTTACAGATATATTATTATTCTGCTCAAATGTTGGTATATCATGCAAACTAACTGGGAATTGCAAACCTGTTATATTCAATAACGTATGCGGATTCGGATAGGACGACGTTCTCTGTGGTAGACCTGTTGGATCGCACAGCGCTGATGTTATAGCCCAAGCATTCTTGATCATCATTTTTCACATTGATTACTGCTTCTTTCCGTTTGATCTCTGGCGGTATAACTTGACGCCTTCAAGGGATTGTATTTATTGACATTCACCTCCAGATATAAAATTTGACCTAAAGTCCACCCTACAAGAAAACATTCATTATTCATTATTGCACTACTCACAATAACATTTATCTTACCAGAATCTCGCTCTTGAAATTCTAACATTTTTGCAGATATTTCATCCATAAATTGTCCATATACTGCATATAAATCAACACCTCTTGTAATTACTGCATTTTTCGTGTTGAAAGATTTAATTTCAGCATCTTCTTTGGTTGCTAGGCAGTGCAAAAGTAAAACATTCCACATTGACCTTCACACAGTTATGAACATAACGCATGTTCTCAATTAAATACATTGCTTTTTCACGAATATCATTTTTAAAATCATCCAGATCTATGTAGTGTCTTGGCTCTGCTACTCTATAGGTTACAATTCTATTCCCAAATGCTCCCGCTATCCATTCCACGCCGTCATCGGTTAATACCAAAGCATTTGCGTTATGCGCATTACTACGGAGGTGCGCGGAGTACGATGTTTGATTCACGTAAATATCGCAGAATTCACATTTTCTAACATTGGTCAAGTCTTGCTGATTATTCAATTTTAGACGGTTTCCAAGACATGCTGTTCTCTGATGACGTTTAAGATTATTTGCACGACTGAAAATTTTAGCGCACTGCTCACACTCAAGCATTTTAACTGTTTAAGACGATCGAGGAGATCACACTGAGGTTTCATTCTGCATACGGTCTATTTAAAGGTTCCCTCTTTGCAGCATCTTAATGAGATGCGTACGTTCGGAGGTGGTCGGGGTGATAACCTCCGGAGGGTCCGCATCTTACAAACTAATTTCAATGTCAAGAGGCCAGACCTTGAAACTGACCACAGCGCGAGGACGTTATTATACTGGACTATGTTAAACTGGTTTCCAGTGTATGGTTCCACAGTAATAACAGTTATCCCAACTATAGCAGGTATGATGAGTCACACACGGTGTGACCCATTTACGCTAACTGAATGTGAAAAAAAAAACCTGCATGTCAACGTGTGTCACCATACTAGAAACCATCCTGATGATGTTGACGAGGAACGTATTACTCGCGTAAGTGCAATGACTTTGTACCTTCCCAACAATATATTAATGCAATTATCTGTAGTCATTCGTTGGAAGTTTCTGGTGTTACTTGCTGTGCTGTCCAAAACTCCCTGACCAAAAATTGCATGACGTCCTTACAGATCCAAGTGGCGGGGTTGACTTATTAAATACATAGTGACTGCACTGTTTTTACCTCAGTCTTCAATCCCTTCTACAAGAGCAAGCAACAACCATCTACAATGTGGACATGTTATGCCCTTGACAGCAATTCACAACGGAAAGCTACAACTTTAAAAGAAGCTGTGAATCTGCAACAAGAGGAGTACTCAATTTTACAACGGGAAGCTGCATTATCACTAAACGATTTTAGGTGCGAGTTTGAGTTTGAATATTTATCGGAACGTCGGAAAGAATTTGAAGCAAGGGTGAATACATGTGAAGACTACTTAGAACATCGTATCAGTATTGACCAATTAATAAGCAGTCTTAAAGAATTAAATATATTAAATTTACGAGATGCGTTGTATACACTTTTGCCGAAACACTTACAACAATTGTGTAATGGCAACGTTCAATAAATAAAAATACTCTTAACAACAATCTTTATGTTTTTTTTTAATGTCACAAAAAGACAGAGGACCGTTTTGGGGGGGCCTTGCAGAATATATATATATATATATATATATATATATATATATATATATATATATATATATATATATATATATATATATATATATATATATATATATATATATATACCGGCAATCTGTATATCTGGGTTCGTATCCCAGGCGTGGCTGTAGTTTTTGAACTTAAAAACTACCGCCATCTTGTATTAACTATTTCCAATGTTCATATATATATATATATATGAACATTGGAAATAGTTAATACAAGATGATAAGATAATACAAGATATATATATATATATATATATATATATATATATATATAGGAAACTGGTTTAATCGGTTTAAATATACTATATATGGAATATGACGTAAATAGAATCCAAGTGCGAAGTAATTTTTAAAATTAATTAAAAGGATACGGTCTCAGCCCGGATTCGAACCGGGGCCTTCTTCCTTGCCGGGGAATTGCTCTACCGCTGAACTACTGAGCCCGGTCGGAGGATATAGATTTAATTCGTCATACCGTACTGTTACTATCGTTTGAAATGACGAATTAAATCTATATCCTCCGACCGGGCTCAGTAGTTCAGCGGTAGAGCAATTCCCCGGCAAGGAAGAAGGCCCCGGTTCGAATCCGGGCTGAGACCGTATCCTTTTAATTAATTTTAAAAATTACTTCTCACTTGGATTCTATTTACGTCATATTCCATATATAGTATATATATATATATATATATATATATATATATATATATATATATATATATATATATATGAACATTGGAAATAGTTAATAGAAGATGATAAGATAATACAAGATATATATATATATATATATCTTGTATTATCTTATCATCTTGTATTAACTATTTCCAATGTTCATATATATATATGTATACGTGTTAAGTTGTCACCTCCGGCATATAGAGCAGGCTACCTAGGATCCGGGTGTTCCAGATAATATATTTTTGATCTGATTGCATATTTTTAATGAAGGGAACTTTCGCTACAAGAGCATCAAAAGAGGGGAAACGATTTTTGATTTTCTAGTAGGTCATATATAAGGTACACAAACGGTACGAAGTGACCTCCGCAATTTATATATGAACGGAAACTGATGTGTCGCTGATAACTCCAGCGGTGTTGCCAAACCTACGGAGGTCACAACGGGCTACTATTATATAGCATGTATATGATAGGCCGTAAACTCGCTTCTCACAATATAAACACTCCCTTTTAGTAGTAGTATTAAAAAACATTTATTAAGTATTTAGCACCAATATGAATAGTATATATTACAGAGGATGATTAAGCATTACACGGCAATATTCATGGGACTTGGTTATAGTTTCTAACAAAACATAATTGGTTTTATGAGAACTTTTCTAAGGGTATTAAAATATTTTTAACTCGGATAACTAAGTTCTAAGTGTAATATGGTTACCGTGCAACAACTAATTACCCTATTTATATGTTTTGTCGCGATGTATGTCAAACTACCCAACTAGATTTATTATTTTATTTCTTGATGATTTTTTTATTTATTATTTACGTCGGCCTTCGCAACGTAGGCTAATGTACAACGCTGAGGACACACTACAAATACAATGAAATGATGTGTGAAAGTCCAATTTAAATTTATTAAGTAGTTTTTGAGTTATATCGATACTAAACTAATGATTTTATACTTATTTCTTATCCCAGTTAAAGCTTTTTGACAAAAAATAGAAAAAGAGCTGCCACCGCCGAGCCGTCAACCTTCATGCGTGGTCAGCGCTTTATTGTTGACCAATTCTTTACAAGCTTTCCATTGCCGTTAAAAATTGTACAAAGTCCGTTGTTGTGCTTGGTCTAAATACGTGCATTGACGGTAAAACCATGGAATAAATTGATTGTAATAAATAGAACCTGTTACTGAAAAAATTCGCGGGCACGCCAAGTTTTATTTAGCAAATACATACACATTTTTATACCCCCCAACCATTTACTGTGGTATGGTCTATCGTTGTGATGGGTTACGATTGGTCACTCATCGGATTGAGTGATGATTTTTTACTCACCACTCATAACTGCCGTATACGATTGAATATTCATCACTGATTACTCGCGATAACGCGCAAAAAGTGATGACTGTTCAATAGAAATTACACTGTTTTAAAACATAATAGACACTCGATATACTTACACAGTGATGAAAGTAAAAGAGAGGCGCGGATACAATTTATCATACAATCCCACAAAATCTAAGTCTTTAAACAAAAACTTACCAAAAACAAAAACTTACAAAAAAATTTGTCCGACATTTATTTTATTCGATTTGGAGATTTGGCTTGATTTGTTCTGAACGAAGATTACTAAGAACAATTAGAGCCGCATTTATTTTTTTAGGTTAATTACAGATAATTGCACTGTTGTTTTCACCAGAGAGTGAAACTGAAAAAGAAAATTAAAAATAAAATAAACAATTATATAAATATAAACAAAACACTTCTTTGATTTACAAATTTTGAAGTGTAAAGAAAGAGGCATATATGATTTCGCAGTTGAATAATCTCCCTAATTACAGTACAATGCTTACTTCACTTTTCTTTTTAATTATGTCAAGAATTTTATGGCACGTTAGATACGTACACGTTGTACACGTTCAACGTACATTCCAAATCACATTTAATGGTACATTGGTGGTAACATTTTCAAAAATTAATGAATTTTTATCGCGCATTTAGATTGCACACCATTTAAAGAATAGACTGTAAAATCATGTAACAAAGAAATTCGAAAAATTTACTATTAACCAATGGTACGTCATTTTAAAGAGGAGAAATGAGTGCACTATAGAAAATAATTTGTGAAAAATATTGAAAGATGTACGTATGCGAGATGGTTAAAAAAGTTTCCGATAATCGTGATATAATCGGCTTCGACGAGCCGCTCGACTTTTAGCTGTGGAATCGTTAATTTTTCGAATTAGTTTCTGCCAGTTTTACAGTCAATGTATTCTTTAAATGTTGTGCAATCAATATATGCAATAAAATAATAATTCATTTTTGAAAACGGTACACCAGATTGTACCTACCCTTAATAAGTGGATCACTATAGAATCGGATATAGTTCAAAACAGTTATTATTAATGCATTAAGTTTCATTTAGCACATGAGTTCAATTCATTTTAGTCAAAATAAAAATATAAAACGTTTAAGGTAAGAATTTATTCTCTAAAAAATGCATAATTATTATAAGATAAAGCTGGATAAATTAAAACAAAGTATACACACATTACATTTACCGTAATGTGGGTTTACTTTGGGTTTACTTAATACAATTTATTAAATTGTATTTTCTTTTTAATACTTTTAAAACAATATTAAGCAGTCGCTACCGGCTGTCAAAATTGAAACACTTGTTTCTACGATTAATGAGTGATAAGTTATTCTTACATTTATGATTGACGAGTAATGAGTGACGAGTGATTTCATTAATCATGAGTGTTACTCATCTCGGGTTAGTTGAGTGATGCCCAACTCTGAGTTTGACGCAAAATTATCGATCGGTCTGTCCGTCTGTCTTTGTATACGATAACAATGCAATTGTTTATTTTAGCACTGGTGTGTGGTAGTATTTTTTTGTGCAGAACGACGCATAAAATTCAAAAAAATAATTCGATACAGGATGTTCCCTTTAAAAAAAAAAACTACATTTCTTAGGAAAACCTGTTTGCTATATTTTGTTGCAGATTATGACCAACCTGCACACAATTTGGATATGACAGGTAATCACGCTAATAGAACGTTTCTTAATTAATCATAATCTAAACCAGCACAATAAAAGTAAAAACCGGTATTGATATATACAATTTTTCTTAGACTTCTGTTTTTCCTTAAAAATTCCAAAAATGCCAATAAATCAAAAAAAGTTATTTTTCATTCTCGTAAAATTTTGCGAGGAATTAAAAATTGTCCCGAAATATAGGTTATTCCATTTAACAAAACATAAGTTTAGTTTGGTACTGTGTTATGGAGCTGCCTGTATACACGCTAATAATTTTGAAATGTGCGCCTCGACTTTGTGTATATTGGAGTGAAATCAGTTTTAAAATATCTTTATTAACAGAGGCACAATCTTCCAAGATCGCACTGTTGAGACCCCCTGTATATATTCACAATTCGTTGTGTAAGTTTTGAAGTATTTCGCCCCAAGAAAAAATGGGAGTCGAACATTCATCTTTCCCCGACTGTAGCTTGTTACCTTAATTGATATCTACATACCACTAAAGTTTACTGTGACAATAGGGTATTTATTGGAGATTATAAAAAAACAATAAATAAGCTAAAAACCCAGGCACCCGGAGAAACTTTGACTACTGCTACACATTTTTGTATAATACAACTGCAAAGAGTAAACATTTTCATGTCTATGTCCGTCTTTTCATGTCTCAAATTTTCAAAAAACTGTGTGAACTATGCAGTCGTATTAACTAAAAATTCCCGCATCACCGTTTTAGTATTTCTACTTGAGTACTTGGTTCAATAGGATTTGTGGTGAACACAGGAAAAGGTATGTGGAATTTATAGAATTTATTGACGTAATAGCACCGCAAATAATTTATTTAGTTTTATTTCAAATAATATTTGCAATGTGCGTACACTAGAATAGGTGACATAAAGCAGCCTATACCATTCAAAATAATTAACAAACGATAAAAACATGTGCGATGTAATTGTGAAACAAAAAAAAATTCAGCCACGGCCTGGATTTGAACCAAAAACCTTTGTATGTCGCGTACCATGCACAACCCAACTGCGTCCGAGAGCAGAAATAAATACGAAAATACTCATATATAATATGTTTCTTGCGCTACCACCTCCGCACCGTTGCCAGCGTTTTTCGGATGTCACAGCGTGTATTGTACGATACAAAACACTGAGTCATATATGCGGAGGTGACTTCGTAGCGGTCGTATCTAGTATGGGCGACACTAGCGCTCGTGATCTACGCTTGAACTAACATGACTTGTCCGTACATATACAATGGACGTTATCGGCTCCGACGCAATTTTTGGATTTGAGCTCCCTGTGCCACCTAGACCACATTTCCGTTGAAAACAAGGCGATACGTTGTCACCTCCGATTTTGGAGCCATCAACGTTATATATGAGGTGACAACGTACACTCTATTATACGCGTTGGAGCCCACACCGTAGCAACCATATGTATATATATATATATATATATATATATATATATCTTGTATTATCTTATCATCTTGTATTAACTATTTCCAATGTTCATATATATATATATATATATATATATATATATATATATATATATATATATATATATATATATATATATATATATATAAAGCAGGGATAAGGGGATAACGACTGGTGTGTTTCAATAAAACTCTTTCTACTACTGTCGAGCTTTCGATGTATTTACTTTACCATCTTCTTCAGGACACTGTAATACAATAAAACGAGGCAAATGTTACAAATAAACAAGTCAAACAAATTAAAAAGGTATAAACAATACAATCATAGCATAAACTTACATTGTAATTGAGTTATATGTAATATCAGATCACAGCGCATTATCGGTTAATTTCAACACAATCTTCGCAACAATTCCAATAAATAACAACATCCACGTAATCAGTGGTCCTTGAGTTGATTTCAACCAATTTTCCAATTTCTTCGCTTTAGATGCCGTGAATATTCGCAGGAGAACAAACTTGAATTTTTCGAAGCGTCGCTAATACGTTTACCATTCACATGTAATGGCCGCATCCGTTTGTGTTGGTATAGTAGTGTTCTGTTCTGAGTAAAGTTTTCTGCCTTACCGTCGACTTCACTGTTAAGAAATTCAAATCAAATTAAATTTTAAAATGTAATCGCTTCTTCATACAGGGTGTCATTTTGATTAGTCTCACCTTTCTTGGAAATTTCCATAATATATGTGTAAATTGAACTTAGGTCCTTGGTATCAGATTTTTTGTTGATTACATTATGTGTGTTTGTGATGTGAAACATTTCCATAAATGTTCGCTTAACATAGTTGTTTTCTACTTCCAGGATTTTCACTTCATTATAGTTTATTTTGTGGTCGTTCTGGTACACATGGGTGGCAAGCATACATCTTTCCGGGTTTAATCTGGAGTCACTCTTATGTCCTGCGATTCTATTCTTGAGAGTCTGCGAGGTTTGTCCGATGTAAACCTTAGAACAGTCCAAACACTCCAACCTGTAGACAGCGTTAGCCTGTAACAAAGGTGGTGTTTTATCTTTGAGTCGGGTGTAAATATTACCAATTGTTTTTATCTGCTTTTTAACGATCCTAATATTTTCTGTTTTTATTATTTTTATGATTTTATCTGTGATGTTAGGTATGTCTATTATTACTGCAAACTTTACGTTACCTTCAGTAATCTGCTGTGAATTATTAGCTCGTGAATTGTCACCAGGGGTTCCATGTAGTAGGTGTCTTATTAATGTTTTCGGGTAGGAGTTGTCTGATAGAATGGATTCAAGCTTTTTGATGTTCCCAGCTAAAAATTCCATACTACTGATAGTTGTTATTCTCTTTTTTAGTTGTAATATGAAGTTTACTTTCATGTTCATGGGGTGTCGGGAGAAATAATTAATGTATCTACCTGATGCCGTACTCTTTTGATACCAATCTAATTTTAGTTGTTGTTGATCACTTCTTATTACCTTTGTATCCAGATATGGAACAGCTCGATCTTGGTTTTCTGTTTCTATAGTAAACTTCAAATGTTCATTGTACTCTCCGAATATCATGCTTATTTCCTCTATCCCATGCTGTGGTACTACCGTGATTATGTCGTCTACAAACTTTTTCAGGAAAGGTACCTGGAAAGATAATCTCGGTAAACTCTTTTCTAATAATGAATCCATTATGTACTGCGACAGAATAGGGCTGACCTTTGATCCCATCGCACAACCAAATATCTGTCTGTAGTAGATGTCATTATAAATGAAGTAATTATTATCCAGAATGAAATGGATCAACTTTATGAAAAATGCCAAAGACATGCTAGTCGTGTGTGGTTCTATGGTTTCCCATTTTTCAGTAATTACCTCCGTGACCAGTTCCTTCGTGATATTGCCAAAAAGGTTATATATATATATATATATATATATATATATATATACCGGGTGGTCGTTTTAACTTGAGACTGCTAAATATCTCGTGAAATATGCATGGTACGACAAAAGTGTCTTTAATAAACTTGTAGGACTCAAAGGGGGAAATGAGATGACGATATCAGTTTCGTTCCAGATGGCGCTGCAATCGGTGAAAAAGAGGCTAACTTGATTTTTTTAAATGGGAATACCCAAATTTTTTATCAAATTATGATTTTACGCTAAAAAATAACAATCTTTTGTCTAAAAATTTTTTTCGTACGATGCATCTCTTAAAAGTTATTGACGATGGAAGTTTGTGGCGGCTGCGGTAGTTACGACCGCTGCCACTGCATGGGAAGCGCTCGCCGTCTGGTAGTCCAAGCGTCGACTTAGTAGACACTCATGGTACAACGTAGGAAGGTATGTGCGTAACCGGGACACGTTTTGGTTTCTCGCGCGTTGCGCCGTCATGCGCATAGGGTTTGTTTACGCCCGAAAAAAATGCATCGTAGGAAAAAAAGTTTCAGACAAAACATTCTTCTTATTTAGCGTAAAATCATAATTTGATAAAAAATTTGGGTATTCCCATTTAAAAAAATTAAGTTAGCCTCATTTTCACCGATTGCAGCGCCATCTGCAATGAAACTGATATCGTCATCTCATTTCCCTCTTTGAGTCCTACAAGTTTAGTTAAGACACTTTTGTCGTGCCATGCATATTTCACGAGATATTTAGGAGTCTCAAGTTAAAACGACCACCCGGTATATGAACATTGGAAATAGTTAATACAAGATGGCGGTAGTTTTTAAGTTCAAAAACTACAGCCACGCCTGGGATACGAACCCAGATATACAGATTGCCGGTCCGACGTTTTACCAATTAGACTAACGTGACCTATGACATTCAGTAGGTTTATTTGTCACTTAAAGGAATATGAGTAGAAGTTTCTACCTTTAGACATATTTCAATTGTGACACCTATCAGATGTAATGTGTCAAGTATTATCTAGGTTATTGCATTGAATGCATGATTGAGTTATAAAGGAAGTGAATTCTCGCAGAAATCTGCATACATTAATATGAACATTGGAAATAGTTAATACAAGATGGCGGTAGTTTTTAAGTTCAAAAACTACAGCCACGCCTGGGATACGAACCCAGATATACGGATTGCCGGTCCGACGTTTTACCAATTAGACTAACGTGACCTATGACATTCAGTAGGTTTATTTGTCACTTAAAGGAATATGAGTAGAAGTTTCTACCTTTAGACATATTTCAATTGTGACACCTATCAGATGTAATGTGTCAAGTATTATCTAGGTTATTGCATTGAATGCATGATTGAGTTATAAAGGAAGTGAATTCTCGCAGAAATCTGCATACATTAATATGAACATTGGAAATAGTTAATACAAGATGGCGGTAGTTTTTAAGTGACAAATAAACCTACTGAATGTCATAGGTCACGTTAGTCTAATTGGTAAAACGTCGGACCGGCAATCCGTATATCTGGGTTCGTATCCCAGGCGTGGCTGTAGTTTTTGAACTTAAAAACTACCGCCATCTTGTATTAACTATTTCCAATGTTCATATTAATGTATGCAGAATTCTGCGAGAATTCACTTCCTTTATATATATATATATATATATATATATATATACTAGTTCCATTTGCCCTAAATTATATTCACTACCAAAAATACACAAACCCGATGTTCCCTTCAGGCCAATCGTGTCTAGCATTAACTCTCCAACTTATTCCATCTCTTCATTGATTGCTGGGATCCTCTCGAACGCTTACGCCGACAGTAATTACGATGTTCGGGACTCTTTTGAGTTTGTTGGTTCATTTCAGAATTTTCAATTGCTTCTTGCTGCTTTCAAAGCTTCTTTTTTCAGACTTATAAATTTTATCACGACTAATAGTTACTTTTCATTTAATAATCAAATCTATTCACAAACAGATGGGGTAGCAATGGGCTCGCCCATTAGTCCCATTTTGGCTAAAATAATAATGGATTTTTGTCTAGATAACATTCTTGCAGTTTTGCCTTTTCAATTTTCATTTATTAAAAAATATGTAGATGACATAATATGTGCACTACCAGACCAGGAGGTGGGCTCAGTGACTGAAATCTTCAACTCTTTTCACCCTAATATTCAGTTTACTATTGAAGAAGAGCAAGAAAGGGGGGTGCGTTTTTTGGACACTAAAGTAATTAGGAATAACAACAATCAAATTATAATAGACTGGTACAGAAAACCTTCAAATTCAGGTAGATTTTTAAATTATTTTTCGAACCACACCAGTGGCCACAAAATCAATATGATCAAGGGTATGAAGAATAGAGTGACAAGGATAAGCCACCCCTCCCTCTTGCAAAAAAACTTGAGCATCCTCTCTAAATTATTTTTAAACAACGGTTATCCAAAATCATTAATAAACAAAATTTTATTTAATACTCAAGTTCAAATTATTGCAGTAACACCTGAGCCTACCCCTGTTTTAAAATATTTCAAGTTTCCTTATATACCACAGATTGCATCCAGGATATCTGGCGTTTTTGCGAGTGACAATATCAGAATAGCTTTTTATAATTATCACCCTTTAGGAAATTATTTTACTAAAACTAAAGATGAGACACTTTTGGAATTTAAATCCAATGTGATCTACACCATCCCCTGTAATGACTGTGAACTGTTGTACGTTGGTCAGACTTCCACCTGGTTAAAGATGAGATTAACGTTACATAAAAGTGACATTAGAACTAAAAAAAATAGATGTGCACTTGCATCACATATGCACACTAATAAACATGAACCGAATTTTGATGGGGTGGGTGTCAGACGGACGGTTAGCGGTCGTAAAAGCAGGGAATTTTTGGAGATGGTGGAAATTAATAATACGCCGAATAATATGAATTTCAGATCGGACATAAACAACCTGAATATAGGTTATTCTTATATTCTCAGTTTGGGTCGAACCAACACCAATGTATCTATTTCAAACAATTCGCCTTTAGCACTATAATCAGCTGTTTAAAATCATTTATATCGTTCCTACAATTTTCATAAATTTTTATAGTTTTGTATTCTTCACATTTATTCATAATTTCAACTTAGTTATATTATATCAAAGTCGTCTTTTCGAGGTTGTCTGTCACCACATTCATGTTGTTAAAAAATAAAAAAAAACTGGCTTTGCAATACTGGCTCTTGTCTTCAATAGTTGCCAGCGCCATTTCATACTGAAATGACGTTATTAAATTGTTACTGCACCACCGTGATAGACAGCAACGAAACGAGATACCGTGGTTTATAGAGCATCACCTTCGTCACCAGCTATTGTTATTCTTTCTCATTATCGTTCAAATTGTAAGTAGAATTTAATTTAGCATTATGAACTTGTTTTTATACTTTTTTTGTGTCCTTCAGATGACCCTGATGAAGCGTGTAATCACACTGCGAAATATTGGTTGAAATAATAAAGAACGTTCTACAAAACTTGACGTTTTTCCATTATTGTTGCTGGATTCCCCACACAATTGTTTTACATTATATATATATATATATATATATATATATATATATATATATATATATATATATATATATATATATATATATATATATATATATGTCACCGAAGAAATTAGAGGGGTACACAACAGCTACCCAGAGTGGGGGACGCTAGCGTACCAGAGTGGGGAACGCGTTGCCGGACCACACGAAAGACCAGTTGAGTGGTGGCTTTCGATTGTGATGGGCGCAACCGTACCGCTATCCACTCGTTATATTGTTACTGCAATTATTGCATATTTCTATTTGGTTTCACTATATTGGTTGAAACAGTTGTGTATTCGTTGTTTAAAATCGAATGTTCTAATATCAGAAGAGGGATCTAATTCGCGTGCAAAATCCAAGAACAAAGAAACAGCTGAAAATGTTAACCCTCGCTGCCTGACGGAAGTACTTGAGATCATATTATGGAAATTATGGTACTTGGGATCAAAATTGTTTGTTTTCAAGGTATTAGTGATGCTTAAAAGAGATCGTTTAATTTTGGTGAGTCATACCTTGTTGAGAATAATTATTTGTACTGCATTGAATGGAAAATCATGTAAGTACGGGTCTGCTTAATTGCAGTATGCAAAACTATTGTTGCACAATAATAGTGATTGTTAAAAGAGATTTTATAGTTTGTTGGGTCATAACTTGTTGAGATTTTGTTGTTTGAACTGCATTGAAGGGAGAATCATGTAAGTGCAGGTGCGCATAATTGCAAATTGCGAGCCTATTGTGGAGCGACATCGAGCCCTGAGTCATCGCAAATACCGGAGAACCACTAAGTCCATGTACCTGACTAACTGGTGGAGTGTTTTTCTACTATTGTGGATTATTATTTCATGTACCGAGCGATTGCTTATTCTTAGGGCGCTGCCACGCTGTGTCCGACGTTTGTTGGTGTGCCGCACTGTTTTCTACCTCAAATGTTTAAGTAGGTGCAACACGAGGCGGTATACTACCGAGCGTTCGACGCTGTCAAATGTTCCTTGCATAGTCTGGGCGGCGCCGGTTTTAGACAGTGGATGCCAACGATACGACGCACTTGTAGTAGTATTGTTCTGGTATCATTGTGTTTCGTTCAATTTGATTACGACTATTGTTTGTTTAATTTACGATTGATAACACTATTGTCAATTTTCAATATGATCTTAATGTGTTGTTTTTATTTGTTTATATCGAGAGAATTGCATACTAACTGAAGTTCATGGATGCCAGATGAGTTTCAAAAATGCCACACTTGTCAGAATGGACGAGTAGTTTGTAAAAGTTTTTGCTGATGCTTGTTATACGCCACTTAGAGACGTGTTGGAGAGAGTGTTTTAACATTAGAAACGTATGCATTGTTGGTACCAGTGCCGAGACGGACTAAGATCAAAACCAATGTTTTTAAGGTTTGTGATTGATAATTAATAGATCATAGTTGAAATAGTGGAATGCCTCAATGGTTTGTGATTTATAATTTAGCAATTGATTGCTTTCCATAATAAGTGTAGGTAACTACTGTAGCCTTTAAAAAGTGTTTTAGCAGTAAAACATTGAGAATACGAAAAATCGGTATAATTTCTGATTGTTGTTTAAAAATTGAAAGTACTTTTGCTAAGAGTACTGTAATTGGCGCGTTTGAAGAGCTTACGCTCGTATTTGATATTTAGAAATATGAAGGTGGCATATTATAAATTGGAAATAGGAAATCTTTTGTTTTGTAATTTCATAATGCAAAATTGAAAGTTACTTGTTGAAGAATAGTAAGGTTACGTTTCTAATCATTATTGGTGAATTGAAGGTTTACGTTCTTTATGAATTGTAAATTGACGATTGAAGTGTCTTATGCCGTGTGTGGTTTAATTTGCGAATTTAAGGTTGATGCTTGCGATCATTATTGGAGAGTTGAAATTTATTAGCTTTGTGTAGCTGAATTTGAGAGTGTAGCTTTTGGAGTTTGTGTATTATGATTTGAACATTGAAAATTAATGTTCGTCGTGAATCATAATTAGAGAATTGAAATTTATAGCTTTGTGTACCTGAATCTGAGAATTTAACCAATACTCAATTTTTGATAGACAAGACTTTCCATTCTCAAATTATAACACACGAAGAACAGTATCTTACAAGTGCCTGGTTATTATACACCAAAACACATAAACTCCTTGGTAGTTATCAATGTTTTGTGATTCATAATTTATGAATCGTAAGTTGATGTTCTTTAAGTATTATAATTAGAGAACGGAAAACCCCTTATGTTTTGTCTAACATAATTTGTGAAATGAATTGGAATTTGTGTGTTATAAATTGAGGATTGAAATACCTTATTCCGTATACGTAATGTAATGTGAGAATTGTACGTTTGTGTATTTCGAGTATCATAATAGCAGACATTGATGTCCTTGGTCGTTATGTGTCATAATTTCAGAATTAAAGGATAATTCGTTTTGTTGGCATGTTAATAAAGTTGAACGTTGTTATGTAATTCAAAAGTTTTTCTAGTTTATGTATCCCAATAAAAAAAGGAGTGGATCATTTATACGCGTTGCATTTATTTAATTATTAATTGTTGATAATTGTGAATTGGTCTTTGCACATTGAGACAGATGAAGAAGGTATGTGTGGTAATAGTTAGTTTTGAGAGAAATATAACATCATTTTGTGTAAGCTAAACTACGGTTCCTGAGTTTAAGATGTAAAATAAGCCACATGTAGTTCATGAGCTTGGAGTGGAAAAGAGAAAATATAGAAATGAATTGTAAAAGTCACTATTGTTGTGAATGCGAGAATGTTGATGGTTGTTGAGTTAAACTGGTCGTTGTACAGTCCCTGAACTCTTGTGTTGTTGTTTGATACGGCTCTAAACCTTGGTAAAGTAGTTATGGTGATAACTCTAAACTTGGTTAAAGCAGTCGGGATTGTTGTTTGATACGGCTCTAAAGCTTGGTAAAGTAGTTATGGTGATAACTCTAAACTTGGTTAAAGCAGTCGGGATTGTTGTTTGATACGGCTCTAAACCTTGGTAAAGTAGTTATGGTGATAACTCTAAACTTGGTTAAAGCAGTCGGGATTGTTGTTTGATACGGCTCTAAACTTGGTAAAGTAGTTATGGTGATAACTCTAAACTTGGTTAAAGCAGTCGGGATTGTTGTTTGATACGGCTCTAAACCTTGGTAAAGCAGTTATGGTGATAACTCTAAACTTGGTTAAAGCAGTCGGGATTGTTGTTTGATACGGCTCTAAACCTTGGTAAAGTAGTTATGGTGATAACTCTAAACTTGGTTAAAGCAGTCGGGTTTGTTGTTTGATACGGCTCTAAACCTTGGTAAAGTAGTTATGGTGATAACTCTAAACTTGGTTAAAGCAGTCGGGATTTGTTGTTTGATACGGCTCTAAACCTTGGTAAAGCAGTTATGGTGATAACTCTAAACTTGGTTAAAGCAGTCGGGATGTGTTGTTGGTACGGCTCTACACCTTGGTAAAGTAGTTTTGGTGATAACTCTAAACTTGGTTAAAGTAGTCGAGATTCTTTGGTTGACTACAGCGTTAGATCATGTTAAAGTAGTTGGTGTTCTCTAAATTTGACTAGATGACTGTTAGTTATGTTAAGAAATTAAGCTGTGGTTACTGGATGTAGATTGATAGAAACAGCCACTGAACTTGAATGAATGAGAATGCTCTTTGCATATTAAAGTTGAAAGTAGCTCCTGGGCTTGCTAAGAACGATGGAGTGCCTGAAACTATTGGTAAAAGAAAAACTAGATAATTAGTCCGGTTGTATTCTTTTAGAAGAATTGCTAGGCACAGCAGATCAGAGACAGGTATCCCGAGAGCGTGACACCTTGCAGGATGGCCGTGTCACCGAAGAAATTAGAGGGTTACCAACAGCTACCCAGAGTGGGGGACGCTAGCGTACCAGAGTGGGGAACGCGTTGCCGGACCACACGAAAGACCAGTTGAGTGGTGGCTTTCGATTGTGATGGGCGCAACCGTACCGCTATCCACTCGTTATATTGTTACTGCAATTATTGCATATTTCTATTTGGTTTCACTATATTGGTTGAAACAGTTGTGTATTCGTTGTTTAAAATCGAGAGTTCTAATATATATATATATATATATATATATATATATATATATATATATATATATATATATATATATATATATATTCACAAGGATCCACTGTCGTCAATTAATACTGAAGATATTCTCGATAAGGGGAATTCGACGGGAGATAATAACTCTACTACTCTTTTCTCATTTAGCCAAGCTTTCTGCGTATTTTATTTCTACCGCCTTCATCAGGGCACTACAAATTGTACATACAAACAAATTAAAACTAACAATTATAAAATGGTGAACAAAAACTTACATGATGTGAGGTACAAATAATTGTGCATCGTCTCAACCACACTAACATAACTACACTGTTACAATCATTAAAACTCTTTTGTCAATCCTGTTAATATTTATATAATAATTCGGATTCCGAACACACCACAGCATACTCCATTTCATGACATGTGTACTGTTTTTTCCCCTTCCATCAACGTGTTACCAATAGTCCCACCCCGGTCATTCTGTATTTTTAAATAATCGTACTTTCAAAAAGTGATTGCGTCTTCGAATAAACTGTCATTATCGTATCTATTGTTATTTTTATGTTGCAGAAGAAAAGTGTAAATACCGCTTAAATTTTTAATGTCAGACTTTTTGTTTGTTGATTCTTTTCTATTATGTATGTGATACATTTCCAAAAAAGATCTTTTGTAATAGTTAGGCTCCATATTTAACACTTTTGCTTCGTTATAATCGATTTTGTGCTGGTTTTCATTTACATGTATTGCCAGACTACATCTCTGTAAGTTGTTTTTGCTGTCACTTTTATGTCCTGCAATTCTGTTCTTTAATAATTGACTTGTTTGGCCTATGTAATATTTTTGACAATCCAGACATTTCAACTCATAAATCACATTAGACTGCATGAGAGTTGGTGTCTTATCTTTCAACCTACTAAAAATATTGTTAATACTTTTTATACTTCGTTTCGCAATTATGGTGTTTTCCTGTTTAAAGATTTTTATAATTTTATTTATTAAATTTGTAATGTCTAAAATTGACTGGTATTTTTTGTTGTTTAATGTATTTATATTTTCTGGTAGGTGAGTATTCCTGTCTCCTGTTTCGTTTTTGTCGTGATTTGACGTTCTGTACAACAAATTAGTGACCAGCGCTCTTGGGTACGAGTTATGCATCAAAATCTGCTCCAACCCTCTCAAATTTTTTGCCCTATATTCTTCATTACTGATTGCTATGATTCTCTTTTTTATTTGCTTAATAAAGTTCACCTTCACTCCCATCGAGTGTTGCGAGTAAAAGTTGATGTACCTATTAGATGAGGTTGCTTTTTGGTACCAATCTAGTTTTAAATTACCTTCTATATCTCTAATGACCTTTGTATCTAGGAATGGTACTCCGTTATTGGTATCTTCTTTTTCTATTGTGAATTTTATATTTTGGTCGTAACCATTAAATATTTCAAGCATTTCATCTATATTATCTTCTGGTACCGCGGTTATGATATCATCAACAAACTTTTTCACAAATGGCACCTCAAATGAGAGCTTGGACAAACATTCATCGAGCAATGCATCCATAATATATTGAGACAAGATTGGACTCAGTTTCGACCCCATCGCACAACCAAAAATCTGCACATAGTAATTATCCCTAAATGAAAAATAATTGTTATCCAATACAAATGTTATTAAATTTATAAACTCTGCTTCAGTTACATTCTTCGCAAAATCCTTAATCGTGTTCCACCTTTTTTGTATGATTCTAACTGTTAATTCTTTAGATATGTTACCAAATAAATTGACTACGTCTAGTGATATTACCCTATAGCTTCTTGGTATTGTCTTATTTTTCATGAATTCTGCAAATTTGAATGTATCACCCGTATAATATTGATTTTCTGTGTTATAAGCATTGTTTAAAATCTGAGCGGTAAATTGGGCAATATACGAGGTGGTGCTTTGGATTCCTGAAACTATAGGCCTGAGGGGCATGTTGTCCTTGTGAATTTTTGGATTACCGTAAATCTTTGGGCATATTGAATTATAAGTCTTTAGTTTTTTTCCTTGTTCTGGTGTAATAACTTCCTTATTTATTAATTCTGAAACTAATCTATTCGCTTTTGTCTGTATACTTTGCGTAGGAATAAAGAAAAATATATATATATATATATATAAAATATTAAATAAATTAAATATTAAATATTAAATAAAATATATATATATATAAAATATTAATCAATTAACTTTAAGGGAGTTCATAGGTCGACAAATAGTGCTATATAACAAAAAATTTCACAAAGTTGAACAGTCAAATTTAAATAAAATTAAAAACTTAGAGGACAATCAAATTCAAAGAGCTACTTTTCAGGGGGGATGGATAAAGAACTGTACAATAGTAGAACTTCCGGGGAATGTTGCCAGCATCTTAGCACTGGGACCCAAATTCACACTTCCTGTGGAATCAAAAGAGATTCCAATAGATAAACTGCTAGCTGATGTTGAGCACATTCTAAATAACGTAGATAATGACAAGAGAGACATGTATAGGGCCAGAATAACAAATGTAATTACAAATCACTTAATTTCTCAAAATAAGATAACTAGTCCACTGAATGTAAATTATAATGTAACAAAAAACTTTTTGAAAGAGCACAAAGAATTAATAGTAACTAAAAGTGACAAAGGAGGAACAACAGTAGTGATGTATAGTGATGAATATAATCAAAAAATGCTCACTCTACTCGAAGACAAAAAAGTGTTCAAACAACTCAAGTCTGATCCTACACAAAGTATACAGACAAAAGCGAATAGATTAGTTTCAGAATTAATAAATAAGGAAGTTATTACACCAGAACAAGGAAAAAAAACTAAAGACTTATAATTCAATATGCCCAAAGATTTACGGTAATCCAAAAATTCACAAGGACAACATGCCCCTCAGGCCTATAGTTTCAGGAATCCAAAGCCCCAACTCGTATATTGCCCAATTTACCGCACAGATTTTAAACAATGCTTATAACACAGAAAATCAATATTATACGGGTGATACATTCAAATTTGCAGAATTCATGAAAAATAAGACAATACCAAGAAGCTATAGGGTAATATCACTAGACGTAGTCAATTTATTTGGTAGCATATCTAAAGAATTAACAGTTAGAATCATACAAAAAAAGGTGGAACACGATTAAGGATTTTGCGAAGAATGTAACTGAAGCAGAGTTTATAAATTTAATAACATTTGTATTGGATAACAATTATTTTTCATTTAGGGATAATTACTATGTGCAGATTTTTGGTTGTGCGATGGGGTCGAAACTGAGTCCAATCTTGTCTCAATATATTATGGATGCATTGCTCGATGAATGTTTGCCCAAGCTCTCATTTGAGGTGCCATTTGTGAAAAAGTTTGTTGATGATATCATAACCGCGGTACCAGAAGATAATATAGATGAAATGCTTGAAATATTTAATGGTTACGACCAAAATATAAAATTCACAATAGAAAAAGAAGATACCAATAACGGAGTACCATTCCTAGATACAAAGGTCATTAGAGATATAGAAGGTAATTTAAAACTAGATTGGTACCAAAAAGCAACCTCATCTAATAGGTACATCAACTTTTACTCGCAACACTCGATGGGAGTGAAGGTGAACTTTATTAAGCAAATAAAAAAGAGAATCATAGCAATCAGTAATGAAGAATATAGGGCAAAAAATTTGAGAGGGTTGGAGCAGATTTTGATGCATAACTCGTACCCAAGAGCGCTGGTCACTAATTTGTTGTACAGAACGTCAAATCACGACAAAAACGAAACAGGAGACAGGAATACTCACCTACCAGAAAATATAAATATATTAAACAACAAAAAATACCAGTCAATTTTAGACATTACAAATTTAACAAATAAAATTATAAAAATCTTTAAACAGGAAAACATTATAATTGCGAAACGAAGTATAAAAAGTATTAACAATATTTTTAGTAGGTTGAAAGATAAGACACCAACTCTCATGCAGTCTAATGTGATTTATGAGTTGAAATGTCTGGATTGTCAAAAATATTACATAGGCCAAACAAGTCAATTATTAAAGAACAGAATTGAAGGACATAAAAGTGACAGCAAAAACAACTTACAGAGATGTAGTCTGGCAATACATGTAAATGAAAACCAGCACAAAATCGATTATAACGAAGCAAAAGTGTTAAATATGGAGCCTAACTATTACAAAAGATCTTTTTTGGAAATGTATCACATACATAATTGAAAAGAATCAATAAACAAAAAGTCTGACATTAAAAATTTAAGCGGTATTTACACTTTTCTTCTGCAACATAAAAATAACAATAGATACGATAGTGACAGTTTATTCGAAGACGCAATCACTTTTTGAAAGTACGATATTTAAAAATACAGAATGACCGGGGTGGGACTATTGGTAACACGTTGATGGAAGGGGAAAAAAACAGTACACATGTCATGAAATGGAGTATGCTGTGGTGTGTTCGGAATCCGAATTATTATATAAATATTAACAGGATTGACAAAAGAGTTTTAATGATTGTAACAGTGTAGTTATGTTAGTGTGGTTGAGACGATGCACAATTATTTGTACCTCACATCATGTAAGTTTTTGTTCACCATTTTATAATTGTTAGTTTTAATTTGTTTGTATGTACAATTTGAAGTGCCCTGATGAAGGCGGTAGAAATAAAATACGCCGAAAGCTTGGCTAAATGAGAAAAGAGTAGTAGAGTTATTATCTCCCGTCGAATTCCCGTTATCGAGAAAATCTTCAGTATATATATATATATAAAAGGAAGTGAATTCTCGCAGAAATCTGCATACATTAATATGAACATTGGAAATAGTTAATACAAGATGGCGGTAGTTTTTAAGTTCAAAAACTACAGCCACGCCTGGGATTCGAACCCAGATATACGGATTGCCGGTCCGACGTTTTACCAATTAGACTAACGTGACCTATGACATTCAGTAGGTTTATTTGTCACTTAAAGGAATATGAGTAGAAGTTTCTACCTTTAGACATATTTCAATTGTGACACCTATCAGATGTAATGTGTCAAGTATTATCTAGGTTATTGCATTGAATGCATGATTGAATTATAAAGGAAGTGAATTCTCGCAGAAATCTGCATACATTAATATGAACATTGGAAATAGTTAATACAAGATGGCGGTAGTTTTTTTATAATTCAATCATGCATTCAATGCAATAACCTAGATAATACTTGACACATTACATCTGATAGGTGTCACAATTGAAATATGTCTAAAGGTAGAAACTTCTACTCATATTCCTTTAAGTGACAAATAAACCTACTGAATGTCATAGGTCACGTTAGTCTAATTGGTAAAACGTCGGACCGGCAATCCGTATATCTGGGTTCGAATCCCAGGCGTGGCTGTAGTTTTTGAACTTAAAAACTACCGCCATCTTGTATTAACTATTTCCAATGTTCATATATATAAATATAAACCAACATATTCTGGCAGATACATTAACTTCCATTCCAGTCACACGTTCAACCACAAAATAAACACCATTGTAGGTATGAAAAACAGAATCCAAAGAATTTGTAGTCCGGAGTTTGTTGACGTTTCTTTGGAAAAATTGAAGTCGGTTTTCGTTAATAATTGTTACCCTTTAAAATTAGTGAACAAACTCCTGTTTTCAACGAACTATTTTTCGACGAGTATTTTTGACGAACCTTTGCAAATGAATCCTAGTTTTCTTAAACTGACTTCGATCCCCATGATTAGTGGTAGACTCAAACAAATTTTTAACAATGCTTTACCAGAGAATAAAAAAAATTGTTTTCCATTATCCTCATAAAATTAATGCTATATTTAGTAAAATTAAAGATCAAGACCCGTTGTTGTATCAGTCGAATGTTGTGTACTGTGTGGACTGCAATCAGTGTGGAGCTGGATATGTTGGTACTACCTCACAGTGGTTGAAAAATCGCATCTCTCTTCATAAGAGTGATTGCAACACTGGCAAGTCAAGATGTGCTTTGTCTGACCACTTATTGAGACATTCACATGATTTTGATAATGTCAGGGTTTTGGACAGGGAGTCAGGCTACCACAATAGCATGTTTTTGGAAATGTACCATATTAGGACAACGGAAAATGCAATAAATTTTAAGACTGATTTGGAAAACTTGAGCAATATTTACTCATTTATTATTGATTTAGACATTAAACGATCACAGAAATTGACTCAGAATAATTCAACAATATGTTTTTAATTTTAATAACCTTAGTGTTTGACTGATCTGTTGGCATCGCCGCTTTGTTTTGATGGGTGTGTTTATGTTTTTGCTTGTTCGCTCGAAGTGCTTTCCGCATTTTACTTAGTGGCACCAGTGGTCAGTCGCAATGTAATCGTCCGTAGGTCCACACGTGGTGCCGTTTCTGTTATTTTATGTAACTGCCATTCAGATGGGTCGCCCGTTTTGTCGAAATTGTTTTAGTTTATATGACTCAATTGTGAGTATATTCTTGTTTTTGGTTCGTTCTGTTAGTTATATTTTGTCTCATTTTAGTGTAATGCCTGTAGAAGAAACGAAACTAGTTTCGAAATATAGCAATTCAAGAAAAGAGTTTGTCTTATTATCTTGCTAAGGAGGATCGCAATACCCGAATAAGAATTTCATACTTTTTACTCATCGATCAAACAATTTTACGTATTATATATATATATATATATATATATATATATATATATATATATATGTAAAAAGTTTTCGGTCATCTCGTGTAGAAAACTTTTTACATATACATAACGATCGTGAAAATCTAAAGTTAAATATATATATATATATATATATATATATATATATATATATATATATATATATATATATATATACATATATATATATATATATACATATATATATATATATATATATGGGAACCACTCAACACGATATTCCCGCCAAGAGAGGCGATCGATACATTTGTCCCCCACCAGAACGACAATTGCGACAGCGAAACCAACCGAGTTTGGTAGTTGGCCTCGGGAAGCGAAACGTGTAGCATGTGCTGTCAAATACCATGTATTGTAACCTTATTGTAAAAAACCCTAGACAAGTTATTAAACCAGTTTGTTTAAGTTAGTGCTGTGTGCGTTTAAATATCACCTCCCACAAAATTGGGGGCTCAACAGGGATAGATTAGAGATCTTACGAGCAAAAAGTGCGAGGTGACGTTGTGTGTAGCAGGAACAGTACATAGTGGCCATTAGTGCGTAGGCTGTGACGTGGCTGTACTGTTTTGTTGTTTAGGTTTGCATTAGTTTGTGCGGGTTGATAACTGATGGACAATACGGTGAGTGATTCATTAAACGAAAAAATGCGTAATTCGTGCGGCTATGAGAGTTTTAGCGAGGTTGCTGGCGGGAACGAGCTTGATAACGCGGTTGGAGGGAACGGCTTCGACGATGCGGTTGGCGGGAATTCACCGATTGGTCGAGCCAATGACAGCGTTATAACCGATGAACGCCGCGAAGTGAGGAGAGAGATGGAATTATTGAACTGGGAGCGAGAATTGCTCAGGAAAGAACGCGAATTATTATCAAGAGAGCGAGATATTCTAAACGGTACGTTAAACCAAACAAGCATGACGCAACCGGCTGTAACGACGTCGGTTTATTTAGTCCCTTCGTCTTACCTGATCGGGTTGCTTCAGTCGGAGATCCAGTGTTCTTCGAAATAACAGGTTTTATTGTTGTAAAACGCAAACAATATATATATATATATATATAAAAGAAATGGTAGCATCGCATACGGAAAAAGATTTGCAAAAGAAAATAAACATTCGTCGAAAAATAACATTATAAAAATATACAAAGAAAAACACGCTCCGGAAAATAACTGGTAAAAATACGAACCAGTCCTAGACGGGTCCAGTGCCGGGCGACGTGGTGTCTAGCACTCGGACGGAAAACAGCTGGGGCCTTCGGCTTCGGCGCGCAATCGAAAGCACTCGTGAACGGTCGGTCTCGGCAAAGGCGGGATCGTTAAAACAGGCAGCCAATCTAAAATCAGCATGCGTCTGCTAAACGGTCGGCTTCGGAGTCAGCTGGAAACGGCGAACGGGAGAGAGAGCAGCCAATCTAAAATCAGCATGCAAACTCTGCCTTTCGTTGCTGTTTCTAGGCCTTTATATACCAAAATTCTAACCCCTTCTCCACGTATAACTGCTGCAAGAAAACCAGTATCCCTTATACTGGTTATTAAAAATACTCGTATAGCCATACAGGCTTTCCAGGCCAGCGTAAATTCGATTTAAAAAGCGGTTTTAATACTACGAAAGATAACCATTACAATATTTAAACTAATTTACATTACGAATTAGCGAAATTCGTTACACCCACCTTACGTCGAAAAGGATCGGTACGGCGGTAACAAGATAACAAAAATCGGTATAATATATACATGAACACGGTTTAGGGAAGCATCAAAATCGCGGGGCACACGTCACTACACGGGGTTCACTGGATCACTACGGTCGGCTTCTACGAGGTAGCATCGTGAAGACATCGCCGGTGGCGGTGCTCTCCTTGGTGTACTCGGCTTTCGGGTACGTATAGCACCAGCCTGGGGGTGCTGCGCGTTGTTCGGTTTTCGGTAGGAGAGGTAGCATCGTGTAGACATCGCCGGTGGCGGTGCTCTCCTTAATGTACTCGGCTTTCGGATACCGGTAGCACCAGCCTGGGGGAGCTGCCGGACGGATAGATCCCTCCGTTGCCGTCGTAGACCCCCCGGGATATTTGTCGTGCAGGACTTTCCTCGATCGTGGACATACTTCCAGGACGGGCGTACGTGGTCTCTCGGAATTCGTTGACATCTCTTACTGTAACAAATAGGAAGAAAAGATATTGACTCGGCTTTTATATTAGTGATACTGGCATTGTCCCGGGACTGATTAGGGTTTATGACTGGCTTGGTCGTGGACATCCCTCGGTCATCACTGTCGCAGGAGACCCGATGCGCTACAACGAGACACCGTTGCAAAAGCATCGCCGGCCGCGGTTGCTTCTTCTTCCTATATTCATTTTCCCTTCTTTCCCTCTTCTCGTCATCTGAGTTCGTCAACCTATCGTCTTCCTTGTGGTCTTTTCCTTCTTCTATATCTTTCGACTCTACTTCTTCATTTTTTTCATCGTCAGCATCCGGTTTCTCAGCAGTGCCTTCAGCAACTTCTTTTATCGAGGTTAACGTTTTACTCAACCAGGGTGGCCAAGAATTTTTCGCGGTACTTAATTCTTGTTCGGTCGATCGCAACTTTTGGGTTAAATCCTGGTTCTGGCATTCCGCTTCAACTTTCGCCAACTTAACCTGCGCAAGCTCCAGCTCCAATTCTCGTACCCTCTCCAAAGTAACCGGTTGCCGATCGCCTTCCCCCAAATCCTCCTCTTTAACCTCTTCCTCTAATATTTTCGAGCACGTCTCACAATCCTTTTCAGCCTGGGCGACCTCGCGTTTCAGTATCTCCTTAAGCTGGGTGTTCTCGTCCATCATGAGGCGTTTCTCCTCCTCGGCACGCTGCAGCGCCATCCGTAGTTGGGCAACTTCTGGTTCTCCTTTTGTTTCCTGGGCGGTTTCCTTACACTTCTCCTCGGGTGCGTAATTCTCGGCGGTTACCTCTTCGAGTTTAAACCGGTTAGATTCCATATTTACTCCAGAACCACTATCATCAGTATCAGTAGGTAATACTATCTCTACATCATACCTTTTTAAACTACCAGTACTTTGCACAACAGATACAGTCGAATCTATGACAGTCTGCGAATCATTTGATACTGATATTACGTTCAGCTGATGATTCTCTCCGTTGACGCCAAAGTCTTCCTCTAATGCGAGAGTATATCGGGGAATCAAATATTGTAGTTTGCCAGTCATGCAAGGAGCTTCATTCTCAATAGCGTCGGTCGTATCAAATTTTTTTGAAACCTCCTCAATGCCGTATCGCAAACACAAACGTGCTGGGTTATCCAACCTTACCGTAGCGGTTTCCGGCCAAATTTCCTCCTTTATTATTTTATTATATCGGGGCGGAAAATAGTATAGTTTGAAGTCTTCCACGAAATCATTCCATGTTTCCCACGTACATTTATTATTCCGGTACCACAGTAAACACTTGCCTCTCAGTATTTCGGGTAAAGCTACTAACATTTTGCTTCCAGCAATTTCATAGTTTTCTTGGAAATCCCTAACTCTTTTGAGGAACGAAATCGCATCGCTATCCCCACTGAAATGTAGACGACACTTAATAATACGCTCGCATACTGCTACAGTAGACATTCCGCCGCTACAACTATTGCGTCTTGGGCCTTCGACTTGCTTACTTTCCCTTGATACTACAAAGGCTTGGAACCGCCTCCTCAACTCATCTTGGGTTCCAGAGGTGTCGATATGGAAGCCTCTCAGAATGGCTTCAAGCTCGGGTTTCGGTAGTCTACATATCCGTGCATCTAGCGTGACATCCGGCATTGTTAGAAAGTGCGTATCGGACCTTCTTACTCTTGTTACGGTTTTCTTCGGTTTTTTCTTTTTCGTTTTTCGGTCCCTGCTCGGGCGCCAATTATGTAACGACGTCGGTTTATTTAGTCCCTTCGTCTTACCTGATCGGGTTGCTTCAGTCGGAGATCCAGTGTTCTTCGAAATAAATCAAACGGTATACGGAGTTCAGTTCAAATCAGGTTTTATTGTTGTAAAACGCAAACAAAATATATATATATATATATATATATATATATATATATATATATATATATATATATATAAAAAAGAAATGGTAGCATCGCATACGGAAAAAGATTTGCAAAAGAAAATAAACATTCGTCGAAAAATAACACTATAAAAATATACAAAGAAAAACACGCTCCGGAAAATAACTGGTAAAAATACGAACCAGTCCTAGACGGGTCGAGTGCCGGGCGACGTGGTGTCTAGCACTCGGACGGAAAACAGCTGGGGCCTTCGGCTTCAACGCGCAATCGAAAGCACTCGTGAACGGTCGGTCTCGGCAAAGGCGGGATCGTTAAAACAGGCAGCCAATCTAAAATCAGCATGCGTCTGCTAAACGGTCGGCTTCGGAGTCGGCTGGAAACGGCGAACGGGAGAGAGAGCAGCCAATCTAAAATCAGCATGCAAACTCTGCCTTTCGTTGCTGTTTCTAGGCCTTTATATACCAAAATTCTAACCCCTTCTCCACGTATAACTGCTGCAAGAAAACCAGTATCCCTTATACTGGTTATTAAAAATACTCGTATAGCCATACAGGCTTTCCAGGCCAGCGTAAATTCGATTTAAAAAGCGGTTTTAATACTACGAAAGATAACCATTACAATATTTAAACTAATTTACATTACGAATTAGCGAAATTCGTTACACGGCAACGGTGAACAGAAAAGAGATTTCTAACATAATTCCTGAGTTCAATCCGTCAAAGACAGCATGTTTAACGTCCAATCAATGGATAAGAAAAGTTGAGCAAATTGGTACGGCCTATGACGTAGACACGACGACCTTGGCCTTGTACGCAGCGACCAAATTGCGCGGTGCGGCTCGCGTTTGGCATGACGGTGTACCAGAATGCGCGGTAACGTGGAATACATTTAAGAACACATTTTTAGAAGCATTTCCGGCTACAGTTGACGAAGCAGCTGTGCATGCCGAGATGGCTCGTCGTAAGAAAAAAAAAGGAGGAAACCTATGAAGAGTATTTTTACGAAATGCTGGCTATTGCTGGAAAAGCAGAGATCAGTAATCAGGCAATTGTTCGATATATAATTGGTGGCCTTAACCAGCCGGATATGATGCGTTCTTTATCAGTGCAGTTGATTGACACGCCGATGGACCTTTTGCGAAGAATCAAAAATTTCCACAATGACGCAAGATAAGTGCAGATATGACAATAACTCATTTAATACTGTTTCTAGGAAATCACACCAGTGTCTCCACCGGCGACTCCGCCAAAAAGTGTTATAACTGCAATGAGATTGGACACCTTGCAAACAAGTGCCCAAAGCCAGCGAAGGTGAAGAAATGTTACTCATGTAAGCAACCAGGACACCTGGCAGTGGCATGCCCGAATAAGGAGGAGAAACCCAAAGGTTCGTCTGTGATGGTTTCTTCCCATGCTGCTACCTCAAAGCCGACCGTGATGGTTAACTTCGGAGAAGTCACGAGACCTGCCTTGATCGATACGGGGAGCGATATGAACCTTCTGAGATTGAACGATTATTTAGCAGTTTCCAAAGCCCCTCTCGATGATGACACCATGACGCTCTTAGGTATTGGGTCTGCAGAAGTGAAAACACTAGGTAGTTTTAAATCCACAATTGGAATTGATGGTGAAAATTTTGACACTCGCATCCATGTTGTGCCCAATGATGCCTTGAAGATACCACTTATTTTGGGTGATACGCTGATTTCTATGGCCAAAGTAACTTTCGATGCTGGAACCATCGAAGTTAAGAAGAAACAGTTTGACGTAGAAGTCCCAGCAGAACTGTACACCATTGACTGTACAAATGAACCTATAGATGTGACACACCTTGAGACCACAATTGCGATGGAATTAGAGAAGTTGTATGAAGATTACGATCCGGAGAAACACAAAAACAGGAGCACAGAAATGAAGGCAAAGATAATCCTAAAAGATGAGATACCTGTGTTCCAGAGACCGAGACGACTTGCTGAGCGGGAAAGGCGTGAGGTGGACCAACAGGTACAAGAATGGCTCCAAGAAGGAATTATTCAACCCAGTAACTCAGATTATGCCAGTCCGATCGTAGTGGTGCGTAAGAAAGATGGTTCTCCACGACTATGTGTAGATTATCGCAAGATCAATGAGAAGATAGTGAAGGATAGATATCCAATCCCTGTTATAGAGGACCAGCTGGATAAATTAAGAGGTGCAAAGGTATTTAGTACGATTGATTTAAAAAATATTTTTTCCATGTGTCCTTAGATCCAGAAAGTAGACGCTTTACATCATTTGTGACGCCAGGAGCCCAGTACGAGTTCCTCAAGATGCCCTTCGGAATGTGCAACTCTCCAGCCATATTCCAACGGTTTATCAATGACGTATTCAGATCCCACATCCAGGATGGAAAGATGTTAACTTACATGGACGACCTTATCATAATAGCAAGAGATGAGGATGAAGGTTTGAAAAGATTGAAGGAAGTTATGAACACTGCAGAAGAGTTTGGCCTTAAAATCCAGTGGAGGAAATGCCAGTTCCTAAAGAAGAGCATCGAGTACTTAGGACATCAGGTGGAGTACAATGCCATAAGACCATCAGAAGCCAAAACCAGAGCGGTTATGAAATTTCCTCCACCGAGAACTACAAAGCAAGTACAAAGTTTTTTAGGTTTGAGCGGCTATTTTAGGAAGTTCATTCCGAACTACTCCATGATTTCCAAACCATTGTTCGACCTATTGAAGAAGGATGCTGCGTTTGTATTTCAAGAACCCCAGGAGCAGGCCTTCAAGAAGCTTAAACTGTTACTATCTGAGCGACCAGTGTTAGGAATATATCATCCGGAAGCCCAGACCGAACTCCACACAGATGCTTGTAAGTACGGGCATGGAGCTGTGCTGTTGCAGAAAGGTGACGATGGTCGACTACATCCAATTTACTACATGAGCAAGAAGACGACCCCTGCTGAACAAAACTACTGCAGCTATGAATTGGAGGTGCTAGCTGTGGTTACCGCCTTAAAGAAGTTTCGAGTCTACCTTCTCGGCATTCCATTCAAAACCGTGACAGACTGTGCTGCTTTCACTCAGACGATAAAGAAGAGAGACCTTGCAACGAGGGTAGCAAGATGGGCCCTTTTGCTAGAAGAATTCGACTATGTGATAGAACATCGACCAGGTACGAGCATGAAACACTCAGATGCCCTGTCCAGAAATTCCGTAATGCTGATTATGAAGAATGAGTTCCTAGAACGACTGAAGTTGGCCCAAGACGAAGACGACCGACTGCGAACGATTCGTAAGTTGATTGTTGACAATAATATTTCTCATGAAGGTTATTTCCAGAAAAATGGACTACTGTACAAGTCCGTTCAGGGTAACGACTTGTTGGCAATCCCCCAGAAGATGCAACATGAGATCGTGACGAAGGTGCATGAAGAAAATGGTCATTTTGGTGTGAGAAAAACTGAAGATATCATCCGACGAGACTACTGGATCCCAAACCTGAAGTCAAGAATTCAGATCGTGATGCGAAATTGCATTCCTTGCATTTTAGCGGAAAGAAAAGCAGGCAAGCAGGAGGGTATGCTGAATCCAATCGACAAGTCAGACCTTCCGCTGCAAACGTACCATATCGACCACTTAGGACCTTTAATCCAGACTCCGAAAGGATATAAGTACCTTCTAGTAATCATAGACGGCTTTACAAAATTCACTTGGATTTATCCAACCAAGACTGTGACAACCGATGAAGTGATCCAGAAGCTAGATGGCCAGAAAACTGTTTTTGGGAACCCGAAGAGAATCATTTCTGACCGTGGAACTGCTTTTACCTCAACCCAATTTACCAATTATTGTAAGGAAGAGAACATTGACTTGGTCCACATTACCACCGGTGTAGCCAGAGCCAACGGACAGGTGGAAAGAATTAATAGAATCATAATTCCAGTCCTTACAAAAATGAGCCTAGAAGAGGAACACAAATGGTATAAGCATGCAAGCCGATTACAGCTATTCCTCAACAAAACCTATCAGAGAGCCATTGGAATCAGTCCAGCAGAGCTACTGTACGGAGTCCCAATCCGACAACCCGAAGATGTGCGACTGACAGAGATAATAGAGACAGAGTATTTAACAGAGTTTATAATAGAGAGAGACATAAGATGAGACATGAAGCAAAAGAAAGGATACATAATATACAGACAGAGAATAGAAGAAATTATAATAGAAAGAGAAAACCTGCCAATAAATATAACATCGGAGACCTTGTAGCGATTAAGAGAACCCAGTTTGCTGTTCAAGGGAAATTCAAACCAAAGTTTCTTGGTCCCCACAAAGTAACAACAGTTAAGACCAATGACCGTTATGATGTATCCAAAATTGGTGCTGCAGAGGGTCCGCAGCATACATCAACCGCTACAGACTTTATGAAGCCATGGTCAAGTCCTGAAGATACCAACGACCTAGATCCTGACGATGAACCCGAAGAAGTTCCTGATGATGACCCCGAAGAAGAAGAAGTTCCTTATGATGACCCCGAAGAAGAGGAAGTTCCTGATGATGACCCCGAAGAACAGAAAGATCCTGATGATGACCCCGAAGAAGACAACAATCCTAACGATCCTGAAGAAGGTAACGATGAAGACAACCCTGGTGAGCACAACAGCACCCAATTCGAGGTCGAATCAAATATCAGGAAGGGCCGAGATGTGGGAACCACTCAACACGATATTCCCGCCAAGAGAGGCGATCGATACATTTGTCCCCCCACCAGAACGACAATTGCGACAGCGAAACCAACCGAGTTTGGTAGTTCGCCTCGGGAAGCGAAACGTGTAGCATGTGCTGTCAAATACCATGTATTGTAACCTTATTGTAAAAAACCCTAGACAAGTTATTAAACCAGTTTGTTTAAGTTAGTGCTGTGTGCGTTTAAATATCACCTCCCACATATATATATATATATATATATATATATATATATATATATATATATATATATTATATATATATATATATATATATATATATATATATATATAATAATATGTTAAATGTGACAAAGCCTACAATACCCAAGAAAATAAACAATTTTAAATAGAGTTGTTTGTGTTTTTAATATCATCTACAAGGCTAACGCAAAGTTAAACAAATATATATATATATATATATATACATATGGTTGCTACGGTGTGGGCTCCAACGCGTATGACAGAGTGTACGTTGTCACCTCATATATAACGTTGATGGCTCCAAAATCGGAGGTGACAACGTATCGCCTTGTTTTCATCGGAAATGTGGTCTAGGTGGCTCAGGGAGCTCAAATCCAAAATTTGCGTCGGAGCCGATAACGTCCATTATATATGTACGGACAAGTCATGTTAGTTCAAGCATAGATCACGAGCGCTAGTGTCGCCCATACTAGATACGGCCGCTACGAAGTCACCTCCGCATATATGACCTCGTGTTTTGTATCGTACAACGTACGCTGTGACATCCGAAAAACGCTGGCAACGTTGCGGAGGTGATAGCGCAAGAAACATATATTATATGAGTATTTTCATATTTATTTCTGCTCTCCGACGAAGTTGAGTTGTGCATGGTATGCGAGATACAAAGGTTTTTGGTTCAAATCCAGGCCGTGGCTGAATTTTTTTATTTCAAAAATACATCCCGCTTGTTTTTATCGTTTGTTATTTATATTGAATGGCATAGGCTGCTTTATGTCAACTATTCTAGTGTACGCACATTGCAAATATTTGAAATAAAACTAAATAAATTATTTGCGTTGCTATTACATCAATAAATTCTGTCAATTGCACATACCTTTTCTTGTGTTCACCACAAATCCTATTGAATCAAGTACTCACGTAGACATATTAAAAAGATGGTGCGGGAATTTTTAGTTAATACGATTAAATATTACATACAGTTTTTTTTTATTTGAGACATGAAAAGACCGACATAGACATGAAAATGTTTACTCTTCGCAGTTATGTATTATACAAGAATGTATAGCAGTAGCCAAAGCTTCTCCGGGTGTCTGGGTTTTTAGCTTATTTATTGTTTTTTATAATCTCCAATAAATACCCTATTGTCACGGTAAATTGTAGTGGTAGGCCTGAATAGTACAGCACCTAGTTTAGTTTATCGATCATCATTGTTGATATCAATTAAGGTAACAAGCTACAATCGCGGAAAGATGTATGTTCGACTCCCATTTTTCTTAGGGCGAAATACTTCAAAACCTACAGAAAAAATTGTGAATATATACAGGTGTCTCAACAGTGCGATCTCGGAAGATTATGCATCTGTTAATGAAGATATTTTAAAACTG
Source organism: Melinopterus prodromus (assembly GCA_964023965.1). Lineage (NCBI taxonomy): Eukaryota > Metazoa > Arthropoda > Insecta > Coleoptera > Scarabaeidae > Melinopterus > Melinopterus prodromus. The sequence goes on along the minus strand of OZ030394.1, from coordinate 31,577,837 downwards.
TTTTCACTCATATATACACAAAGCTGAGGCGCACATTGTAAAACTATTAGCGTGTATACAGGCTGTTCCATAACATAGTACCAACATAGTACCAAAACTTATATTTTGTTAAATGGAACAACCTATATTTCGGCACAATTTTTAATTCCTCGCAAAATTTTACGACAATGAAAAATAACATAACATACTGTAAACTTTACACTTTTTGATTTATTGGAATTTTTAAGGAAAAACAGCAGTCTACGAAAGATTGTATATATCAATACCGGTTCTTAATTTTATTGCTCTGGCTTAGATTATGATTACGTAAGAAGCGTTCAATAAGCGTGTTTACCTGCCATAACCAAATTGTGCACCGGTTGGTCATAATCTGCAACAAAATATAGCAAACAGGTTTTCCTAAGAAAGGTATTTTTTTTTAAATGGAGCACCCTGTATTGAATTATTTTCTTGAATTCTATGCATCGTTCTGCACAAAAAGTACTAGCACACACCAGTGCTAAAATAAACAATTGTATTGTTATCGTATACACAGACAGACGATAATTTTGCGTCAAACTGAGAGTTGGGCATCACTCAGCTAACCCGAGATGAGTAACACTCATGATTAATGGATATCACTCGCCACTCATTACTCGTCAATCATAAATCTAAGAATTACTTATCTAGTTTGACTGCCGGTAGCGACTGCATGATATTGTTTTAAAAATATGAAAAAGAAAATACAATTTAATAGATTTTATTTGCAAAGTAAGCCCATATTACGGTAAATGTAATGTGTGTATACTTTGTTTTAATTTATCCAACTTTATCTTATGATAAATATGCATTTTTATAGAGAATAAATACTTACCTTAATAAACGATTTATATTTTTGCTTTAACTAAAGTGAATTGAACTCATGTCCTAAATGAATCTAAATGCATTAATAATAACTGTTTTGAATTATATCCGATTCTATGGTGATCCACTTATTAAGGGTACATTCTGGTGTACAATTTTCAAAAATGACATATTTGACTTATTATTTTATTGCTTATTTTGATCGCACAACATTTAAAAAAATACATTGCCTATAAAACTGTCAGAAAATAATTCGAAAAATTAACGATTCCACAGCCAAAAGTCGAGCGGCTCGTCGAAGCCGATTATATCACGATTATCGGCAACTTTTTTTAACCATCTCCGATACGTACATATATCAATATTATTCAAAAATTATTTTCTATAGTGTACCCACATTTCTCCTCTTTAAAATGACGTACCATTGGTTAATAGTTAATTTTTCGAATTTCTTTGTGACGTTATTTTACAGTGTATTCTTTAAATGTTGTACAATCTAAATACGTGATAAGAAATCATTAGTTTTTGAAAATGGTACACCAATGTACCAGTAAATGTAATTAAGAATGTACGTTGAACGTGTACTTATCTGACGTGTCATACAATTCTTGATATAATTAAAAAGAAAACTGAAGAAAGCATTGTATAGTGTAATTAGGGGGATTATTGAACTGCGAAATCAGTTCTGTCTGTCTTTCTTTACACTTCAAAATTTGGAAATCAAAGATGTGTTTTGTTTATATTTATATAATTGTTTATTTTCTTTTTTCTTTTTTGTCGCTTTCATCGTATTATGTCTGGTGAAAACAACAGTGCAATTATTTCTAATTAACCTGAAAAAATAGATGAGGCTGTAATTGTTCATTCAGAACAAATCAAGCTAGATCTCCAAATCAAATAACATAAATGTCGGACAAATTTTTATAACACATATCTATAAAAAAGGTAAGTATTGGTTGAAAGGTTTAGATTTTGTGGGTTTGTATAAAAATTGTATCCGCGCCTCTAGTTTACTTTCATCAGTGTGAAAGTATATCGAGTTTCTATTATGTTTTAAAACAGTGTAATTTCTATTGAACAGTCGTCACTCATTACGCGTTAATCCCGAGTAATCAGTGATGAATATTCAATCGTGTACGGCAGTTATGAGTGGTGAGTACTGAAATCATCACTCATTCTGATGAGTGACCAACTAATTAAAATAATTTTATCATCACTTGTTACTCAATCTCTCGATTGCCAAATGCCCAACACTGGTCAAACTCAATAGACCATACCACAGGAAATGGGGGGGGGGTATAAAAATGAGTATGTATTTGGAAAATAAAACTTGGCGTGCCCGAGAATTTTTTCAGTAATAGTTTTTATTTATTCTAATCAATTTATTCCATGATTTTAGCGTCAATGCACGTATTTACACCAAACACAACAACGGACTTTGTACAATTTTAAACGACAATAGAAAGCTTGTAAAGAATTGGTTAACAATAAAGCGCTGACCACGCATGAAGGTTGACGGCGCGGCGGTGACAGCTCTTTGTCTATTTTTTGTCGAAAAGCCTTAACTGGGAAAAGAAATAAGTATAAAATTATAAGTTTGGTATCGATATAACTCAAAAACTAATTAATAATTTTAAATAGGGCTTTCACACATAAATTCATTGTATTTGTAGTCTGCTCTCAGCGTGGTACATTGACCTACGCACAAGGGGGTATTTGACCCGAAAACCTGGCCAAAATTATTTTTTACCTTAAAGGGGTCAGATGCGTTGTTTTATTTATGTATAACATTTTAACCTTCATACTAAGAATTTAAAGGTTAATAACTTAATAAACACAATAAAACAGTACAAAATAGGAAAAAAGCAAACTGTATTAAAATTGTTCTTTACAGCACTACAGCTATTGTAAATTACTTACTACTACAACATTTATCATCAATGTCTTTTGTGATTTTATTTCTATCATGGTCTACTTTATAAATTTATAAAATAATATATTGCATGTACTGTTTAAATACGCAGTATTGACAGAATTTCAATTGAACAATGCATGTCGTTTCTGAGTTATATGAGATAATATTTTTGGGTCTGTTATATTTACACCAGTCGATATTGTGTATTGAAACGGTACTTCCAATACGGAAAAATATACGTACATAACGGCATTTACAACATACAAGATGCATTGAACATAAAATTGTCAATATCTCGATAACCGTAACCATTTGTATATAGCTAAATATGGTTAAATATGTTCTAAATTGCCTCTATTATCACGGTATATAGAAATTGCATGAAATTACATATAAGCCGGTATATCAATTTTTGAATTTTCCTTTACAACGTATTAGAAATAAAATCACAAAAACCGCATCCGTACCTATCCGCAGCAGATTTTCCAGTAGTTTTAATGTCAAATATGTATACTATTATTTGAAACACTTTCAAAAGCTTAATTAAGCTAAGCACTAAACTAAAACGCTCAACTTCTGCATAAAACTGTTTTTTTACAGCGAATGTTCTCGGCCCAGCAATAAACAAAATTGTTCGTAAATTTTAATAAAAATAATGTCGAATGAAAGTTCATACTTGGTTCTACAGAATGTATAACGAAAAGGTCACATTTTTCCTTAAAACACAAAATTGCAACCGTTTTCAAGAGCGTCAACTTATGTGCATCTATGTTCATCTATACCAAAATGTAACTTTTAGCTGACAACAACACGTGGCGGAGGGCCCAGGTGAAAAAATATTGCCGCCTTTTAATACATCGGTCCTTTACCTATCCCAGAAACTGGTTTACTTTTTGGAATTTAACAATTTAGAAATTTGATTTATGGACAGCTTTTTGGGTCAAATACCCCAATGTGCTACGTTGCGAAGGCCGACGTAAAATATATAAATAAAAAAAATCATCAAAAAATAAAATAATAACTAGTTGGGTAGTTTGACTTACATCGCGACAAAGCATATAAATAGGGTAATTAGTTTTTTCACGGTAAGCATATTACACTTAGAACTTAGTTATCCGAGTTAAAAACATGTGATTGCGCTTAGAAAAGCCCTCATAAAACCAATCATGTTTTGTTAGGAACTATAACTAAGTCCCATGAATATTGCCGTGTAATGCTTAATCATCCTCGGTAATATATATTATTCATATTAGTGCTAAATACTTAATAAATGATTTTTAATACTATTACTAAAAGTGAGTGTTTATTTTGTGAGAACCGAGTTTACGGCCTATCATATACATGCTATATAATAATGGCCTATTATGACCTCCGTAGGTTTGGCAACACCGCTGGAGTTATCAGCGATACATCAGTTTCCGTTCATATATAAATTGCGGAGGTCACTTCGTACCCTTTGTGCACCTTATATATGACATACTAAAAAATCAAAAATCGTTTCCCCTCTTTTGATGCTCGCGTAGCGAAAGTTCCCCTCATTAAAAATATGCAATCAGATCAATAATATATTATCTGGAACACCCGGAGCCTAGGTAGCCTTCTCTATATCCCGGAGGTGACAACTTAACACGTTCACTTGGTTACGTTCAATGTTGATGGTTGGGTGCTTCTACATCTTGCCGCCCTGCATTGTACCGTTTTATCATTAACATCGTACTAATTTGTACCAAACACTCTCGTTTGTAAGTCACTGTGGTTTTATCTTGTGTCGTTCCGTTTTTATTGCTAGTATCTTATGTATTTTAGTGCTTCCTGAAGATGCCAAAATTTTTTGGCGAAATATATTGAAGAATGACAATTGAGTGACTTCTTAATTTGACCCTTCTCCCAAGAACTTATTGATTTATATATATATATATATATATAGATGGAAAAGGTTTATCGACGGTAAGATATTCAAGGAAAAAGGTTATTTATCGGGCAATTCCGTCATTCGAAGAAGCAACCGTAGACACGTGTTTCGGACTATTAGTCCTCATCAGTACGGTATAGCCAAGGAGTAAGATGGACACTCAATGGAAAAAACACTCAAATGGAGACCATAAGGGGGGTGCCCAATGTCACCAATTTGGTGCTTCAGTGACAACATCTTCAGGATTCGAAGACAAGATGTGACGTCGCCCCGGAGGTGACGGACACCCCAGGCCCACCATAGCCCATGGAGGTATAGATGGAAAAGGTTTATCGACGGTAAGATATTCAAGGAAAAAGGTTATTTATCGGGCAATTCCGTCATTCGAAGAAGCAACCGTAGACACGTGTTTCGGACTATTAGTCCTCATCAGTACGGTATAGCCAAGGAGTAAGATGGACACTCAATGGAAAAAACACTCAAATGGAGACCATAAGGGGGGTGCCCAATGTCACCAATTTGGTGCTTCAGTGACAACATCTTCAGGAATCGAAGACAAGATGTGACGTCGCCCCGGAGGTGACGGACACCCCAGGCCCACCATAGCCCATGGAGGTATAGATGGAAAAGGTTTATCGACGGTAAGATATTCAAGGAAAAAGGTTATTTATCAGGCAATTCCGTCATTCGAAGAAGCAACCGTAGACACGTGTTTCGGACTATTAGTCCTCATCAGTACGGTATAGCCAAGGAGTAAGATGGACACTCAATGGAAAAAACACTCAAATGGAGACCATAAGGGGGGTGCCCAATGTCACCAATTTGGTGCTTCAGTGACAACATCTTCAGGATTCGAAGACAAGATGTGACGTCGCCCCGGAGGTGACGGACACCCCAGGCCCACCATAGCCCATGGAGGTATAGATGGAAAAGGTTTATCGACGGTAAGATATTCAAGGAAAAAGGTTATTTATCGGGCAATTCCGTCATTCGAAGAAGCAACCGTAGACACGTGTTTCGGACTATTAGTCCTCATCAGTACGGTATAGCCAAGGAGTAAGATGGACACTCAATGGAAAAAACACTCAAATGGAGACCATAAGGGGGGTGCCCAATGTCACCAATTTGGTGCTTCAGTGACAACATCTTCAGGATTCGAAGACAAGATGTGACGTCGCCCCGGAGGTGACGGACACCCCAGGCCCACCATAGCCCATGGAGGTATAGATGGAAAAGGTTTATCGACGGTAAGATATTCAAGGAAAAAGGTTATTTATCGGGCAATTCCGTCATTCGAAGAAGCAACCGTAGACACGTGTTTCGGACTATTAGTCCTCATCAGTACGGTATAGCCAAGGAGTAAGATGGACACTCAATGGAAAAAAACACTCAAATGGAGACCATAAGGGGGGTGCCCAATGTCACCAATTTGGTGCTTCAGTGACAACATCTTCAGGATTCGAAGACAAGATGTGACGTCGCCCCGGAGGTGACGGACACCCCAGGCCCACCATAGCCCATGGAGGTATAGATGGAAAAGGTTTATCGACGGTAAGATATTCAAGGAAAAAGGTTATTTATCGGGCAATTCCGTCATTCGAAGAAGCAACCGTAGACACGTGTTTCGGACTATTAGTCCTCATCAGTACGGTATAGCCAAGGAGTAAGATGGACACTCAATGGAAAAAACACTCAAATGGAGACCATAAGGGGGGTGCCCAATGTCACCAATTTGGTGCTTCAGTGACAACATCTTCAGGAATCGAAGACAAGATGTGACGTCGCCCCGGAGGTGACGGACACCCCAGGCCCACCATAGCCCATGGAGGTATAGATGGAAAAGGTTTATCGACGGTAAGATATTCAAGGAAAAAGGTTATTTATCGGGCTATTCCGTCATTCGAAGAAGCAACCGTAGACACGTGTTTCGGACTATTAGTCCTCATCAGTACGGTATAGCCAAGGAGTAAGATGGACACTCAATGGAAAAAACACTCAAATGGAGACCATAAGGGGGTGCCCAATGTCACCAATTTGGTGCTTCAGTGACAACATCTTCAGGATTCGAAGACAAGATGTGACGTCGCCCCGGAGGTGACGGACACCCCAGGCCCACCATAGCCCATGGAGGTATAGATGGAAAAGGTTTATCGACGGTAAGATATTCAAGGAAAAAGGTTATTTATCGGGCAATTCCGTCATTCGAAGAAGCAACCGTAGACACGTGTTTCGGACTATTAGTCCTCATCAGTACGGTATAGCCAAGGAGTAAGATGGACACTCAATGGAAAAAATACTCAAATGGAGACCATAAGGGGGGTGCCCAATGTCACCAATTTGGTGCTTCAGTGACAACATCTTCATGAAACGAAGACAAGATGTGACGTCGCCCCGGAGGTGACGGACACCCCAGGCCCACCATAACCCATGGAGGTATAGATGGAAAAGGTTTATCGACGGTAAGATATTCAAGGAAAAAGGTTATTTATCGGGCAATTCCGTCATTCGAAGAAGCAACCGTAGACACGTGTTTCGGACTATTAGG